>JBBMOC010001021.1:0-15400 GCA_037975185.1 Centropyge bicolor | reverse complement strand
AAATGAATAAGATGATCCCAGGGGCCACATACAGGAAATACTAAGGATCCCCAGTCACCGCTGGATCATAAACACCTTCATGTTTGCTCTCTTATTCCCGCTCTTTGTCTGTCTCTGAGGAGCAATAGCATCGCCCTCGACTTGACTGCATTACTGTAATTTCTCCCAGGATCCTGACACAAGCCTGACGTCCACCGCTTCATGTCAATACTTGGCTCCGTCCATTAATCGAACCGAGCACCATTCTTTTATGAGACACAACAAAGCTGGGCGAGCGAGCAGACGCCGCAAAGAGCTGAGTCAAACGTAATTCACCGCTGATCCATATGACATCATGAGATGATTTCTGTGATGAGGCATGAATCAAAGGGTCCAACTCTGCATGGAGAAGCTCACGTTCTACACAAAGTGACAGGGGTCACTTATAGCTCTGCAGAGCTTTGGACGTCTTTCAGCTCACTGTTTGATTTTTATAGCTCACAAGTGCAGTTTCTGGTTCACTCTCACTCCATTTCCTTCAATTAGGTCACATTCTTATTTTCAAAAACACATAGCAAGCATTTTGTGGAGCAGTGTGACCAAACACTCCGTACACAGGAATCAAACAAGACAGAATTGATGGGACCAGCAGCTGTCCTCAAAGATGCTGCCGGCTCTGACGTGAGAGAGGGCGAGAAAGAGAGAGCAAATCTTAACTTAATTTGGTAATGGTATAAAAGCAGACACAAGCTGGAACAGAATGGGTTTGACAGTTTTATTTTAGGCAGAATGAAGGTTGGGCTGAGGACTCGGCTGGGCTGGCCTGGCAGAGGAGTTGAGAGAGGAATAGACCAGACTGGTTGTTGAGGCGAGGCAGGTTGACTGGTGGTCGAGCTGGGGTGGGCAATCTTAGGCACAAAGGGAAAAAACAGGTAAGCAAAAATAAACTGACAAAGCAGGTGATCAGAGAGGTTTTAGGAAAAAGGCCTTGACGTTTGTAACCACTGTGTAGACTAAACGATCTGACGTGGTCTGGATGTCTGAACCAGGGTTAAATACAGCAGGGCTTGATTGTAGATGAGGTGCAGGTGAGGAGGAACAGCAGCTGCAGGACATCAGATGGGCAGGCAGGAGGCGGGACCAGGAAGACCACGCCCAGCAACACACAGACAGACTGAGACAAACATGACACACTGAGGGGGGAAAATGTCAAGAAACAGAAGGAAAGGAGGAGGCAAAGCCCAAACTCTGACATTCTCTTGTTTTTAGTGCCATAACTTACATGCATTTGTATATTGAATTACTTTACAGTTGTTCGCTATTAATTATAATAATAATAGCAATAATAATAATATAATTATGATGATACCTCTTGTATCACCTGATGCAAAATATGACTTCAGTTTAAGTTTTTTTTTTTTTCTCTGAAGAGCTTGTAGATTAGCTTGCTACTCTCAGTAAAAGTGGTTTCCCTAATACTAGCAAACAGCTGGATAGCTAACTAGCAACCAGCTGTTGAACATAAAAAGCCAGGTATTTCCCTCAGGAGGAGGTGGAGACCAAACACAGGGTTAAGAAGAGAGTGATTATTGGACATACACTCATCAGCTGCACAGAAATACGACTCTAAATGAATGATAATGTGTCTCTTTGTCTACTGGATGTGTAAATAAGCTAATGTTAATTATCTTGTTTGCCATGTCAACTTTATAAGGTGACAGTGTTTCCAGCTCGCTGTGCTGCCCCCAAGTGGCCAAAAAATACATTACTGCAGCTTTAAATAATAAGCAGCACAATTGGTAGCAAAAGAGACAAAATATTAACCTGCTGTTTCCTGCTGGAAGTTCACTGTTTGCTCGTTCCCTCAGACTGTGTTGACTCTGCTCCATGTTGGAGTTTGAACAGTCTGAACCCCTCTGAAGGGTTAACTCATTAATATCTACATGTTATTCAGTTCATAAAGCTTTAGAGTTAATTGCTGCAGGACATTTTGTTGCTATTGCTTTGACTCTGTAACATTTGCATTTTGTTTGCTCGACCAGGTTCAACCTGTTCTGTGACATTCATGAAGCAGCACCAAACATGTCTCACAGATGATGAGTAAAGCTTTGTCAGGTGGGTGAAGACATACCTTTTATATGTGTAAGTGAAAAGCAAAGTAAAAATGGAAATCGGATATGATTCATTATGCGCACACACATGCTCAAACATGTTAGACCTCTACAAGTGCTCCTTAGAAATATTTATTATGGCAATGGTTCTAATGATTTTTGAATGATTTTCTGAATAACCAAATCTGAGTACCAACCAATAGGAAAATGACTAGAGTAGCAGTTGTGGGATTATTAGTTTTTTTAAAAGTCAATTTAGAAAGAGTTATCTAGACTACAACAAGAAATAAATTGGTTGTACCTTCAAAATAAAAGCAGCAAGTTTTTCAGTAGTAGTCAAAAGCAAATATGTATGTGGTACAAGAGACCATTTAAATTGACCTACAGGTTACCATCGCTGCACCACAGGGGGACAGGCTGTCAACTTCAGCATCTGAATGCCGCC
Source organism: Centropyge bicolor (assembly GCA_037975185.1). Lineage (NCBI taxonomy): Eukaryota > Metazoa > Chordata > Actinopteri > Pomacanthidae > Centropyge > Centropyge bicolor. The sequence continues at coordinate 12,865 of JBBMOC010001021.1, read as the reverse complement.
ACTCGGGTTCAGGACATGAAATAAGCTTTTTGGATTCTTTATTTGACAGCCAACTGCAAAACTTGACAGCCGACGCAATTGAATTCAGTTAAATTCAAAGAACTTTATTTATCCCCGAAGGGCAATTTAAGTTATTATTATACATTTTTTAACCATGGAGGGGAGGCGTGCTTTTAACAGAGATTGACAACACCAGATCACACAGACTACCTTTGGGCTCATGTTAACCCAGGTGTTGATGAAACCAGTTTAAAATATCATATTTTAAAATAAAATATGATGTCTTGTCTAAAATTAAACTATCAACTGTATCACATTAAAACAGACTAAAATTGCATCTCCACTTAAAACATAAAAATGCTCATTTTATGTTTAGGCATGAATAATAATAATGATAATAATATAATTCATCATAGTATAACAAACTGAAGGAGGTCCCTGGTCAATGTGCAAAATCAGAGTTGATGATATGTGCTAATTACTTCAGTAAGTACTGCCTGTTATATTGCTATTTTTAACTAAGTAAAAGATATGAATGAAGTTATTTCCTGATACATTGATTTAAATGTATTTCAAGTTCGTCAGAGAGGTTTTAATTTGGAAAAAAGTTACCGGAAATATAATTTTTCTTTGTCGCTTGTTTGAAACCACGTGACTGGTTTGAAGTGGGAGTGTAAAGATGGTTGCCAGTGTAACCAAATCAAATCTGGATCGATTGAGAAGTTTCTGGATTTTATGCCCAATGTTTCGTTTTAGAAACATCCGTGAATTAACATGTTTGTTTGTCACCGTTAGCATCTTGCTGAGCCAGTCTCTGGCGGACGACCAGGACTTTATGGAGGAGTTTATGAAGCGGGAGTACTCTGTGGTTAAACCGTACCGGGGTGAGTTTACTGTCAACCGGCGCTTAGTTTGACGCAAACGTTAGCTAACAAGTGGAACTAGGCTAATCTAAGTTAACGTTAACCAACAACAGCAATTTCTGCTGTGCTAAATGAGCGTTTCGTTCAATGTAGCCGACTTTTTAAGCTAGCTACTACTGCTTTAGCTGCTAAGTATAATAATTAACTAAGAGGAACTCTGTACCCCTCAGGCTGCTGGTAACTCATCCTAGCTAATGTCACAATACGGGAAATGATAGCTACTATTAGCTCATAACAGTTAGCTAGGTTGTCATGTTGAAAAAGTCGGCCTTCAATTAAAACATAACTTAAAGTTATACTTAAAGTTAGCTTCGACAAGTGCACTTCTCATAACATATCACGTTAAATACATAAGCTAATAAATTATCCTATTAAAAGTCTCATTATTTGTTGTTTTCATGCTTCTTACACCAGTCAGTATTGATTACAGTAAACATATGAATATAGTGAAAAAATATTTTTGTGGCTGATCACTCATATGCCGAATTTACAATAATAATCTAATGTTTAAAAAAAAAGGTCTGAAGTTGCCGTTTAATTGATGTGTATTTTGCAGGTAAGTAAAATCAAATTAAATTCAAAGATTTTTTAGAGCAATTTGGACCAAAAACAATCTGCTCTGCTGAATTGTCGTAGAGCACTTCCTAAAAGTTCTATATGCATATACTGTGGTGAGTACTGTGGTTAACAGATGTATTACTGTTTTGCAGGGTTGGGCTTCTCCATGGCTTCACAGTGGGATCTGATGGGCACTGCCATGGTTACACCTGACCACGTTAGGCTGACCCCAGACCTGCAGAGCAGACAGGGAGCGGTGTGGTGTCGAATTGTAAGTTTGCTGCAGCTCACTGCAAAAAACCCAACCACACTGCACACGACATTACCAGACTTCCCATGCGTTAACCTCTCACATCCGCCCTCACTCTCACAATGTTACCCTGAAATTGTCAGAAACGTACACACTGACAGGCCCACTACATGATATGATATGAAAGCATTTCATGAGCATAATAACGACCCATATATAGTGACTGATGGTACAACATTAGACAAATTCAGCCTGCTTCAAAAGTCACTCAGTCACCTTGTTAAATGCATACTGCACGTAGCTTAGCATAGCACAAGAATAACCTGCTTGTCTTCATTTCGGTTGCTTTCTAGCCTTTGTACTTGCGAGATTGGGAGCTCAAGGTGCACTTTAAAATCCACGGCCAGGGAAAGAAGAATTTTAATGGGGATGGAATGGCTATCTGGTTAACCAAAGATCGCATGAAGAATGGTAGGTAGAGGCTGCGTGTGTCTCATACAGTGAAAATAAACTTGCTGTTGAATATGATTTAATGTAATATGAAAAAAAACAGGTTGGACCCCAGTATTCCCAGACCATGTTTACTCAGCCTACTATTCAGAGTTGGCTCATCTTGGTGCTTAACAAAACCGTTCAGTTGAACATTTTTTAAAGAAATAAGCAGTATTTTTGGAAATGTGCTTCTTTGTCACTTTACTTTGTATCATGGTCAGATTATATGATTGATATATCACTGATTTAAGCTCTGCACATCATGTACAAAGTGACTTGAGAGACCAGGGTGTGGCATCATGTGTGCACCCCCAGCTAAGTGCTCTTAAAACCACATTTTTTGAGTTTTCTATTTCTACAATGTTAAATACACAAGATACAATATGTAATGTGTAATACTATTGTCAAGGGGAGGTGGGAGGATTTTTATATTACCTCCACTGGTCTTTGATTTTCATCTTGTCCACATATCATATGTCTTTGATTTTAGCCCCTACTCTAACTCTCTGTTTTTAAGCAAACTTGCTGGTCCTCCTGTAATTTAAGTGTAGTCCAGAGAGACACTTTACATTTTAAATGTATATCACTTAAGTCTTTATTACTTGTGTATTCAAAGGTACCGGCTCCTTTTTGTCTGAATCCCATTCCCTCTGCCAGGGGTTAATCATGGCTGTTATCAGAGCCTGTCTCTCCCCTAACAAAACCTACTTTTATGATTTTGTTATCATGTAATTTTACAGCCTTCTTTGCCAGCTTATTTTTCCTTTAACATCCATATGAGCAGGGACACAACAAAGCTTGTAATCTACAGTCAGCAGAAAATGCCCTGATGTACCTCACTCTTTCTTCACAGGTCCTGTGTTTGGAAACATGAACCAGTTCACTGGACTTGGAATATTTGTCGACACCTACCCCAACGCAGACAAAAGCCATGATGTGAGTGACAGCTGATAGCTTCTTCTTGCTGCCTGTGTTATTGTATTTTTCTGAATGTAGACTACATCAACCGATCAACCATTAAATAAATGACTGAATTCAGACAGTGTTGACACACAATGTAAAAGCCACACTGTTATTTTCAGTTTGAAAGTGATCTCAAAAGTATGTCGTATTTCTCTTTCTGCAACTCTCCTAAATGTGCAGAGGACACAACCTGGAACTCAGGTAGTGTCAAAAACAGCCGTTTATTCCATGAGCTGAGGATGTTCATCCATTGTCTTAACTACTTCACCATCCCATGATATCTCATCACATACATCTGTTTTGATTCATCAGTGCTGCCTGGTGTCAGACTGTAATAGCACAACAGTGTACTTTGTATTTGTCCTGTGTTTAACTCCCTCCTCCTTCCTCACAGAGAGCTTTCCCGTATATATCCATGATGCTGGGGAATGGGACTCAGTCATATGACCACGATCGTGATGGGCGGCCAACTGAGCTTGGAGGATGTTCGGCTATGGCACGTAACTCAATCTACGACACATTTCTTCTCGTCAGATACTCCAAAAACAGACTCAAGGTATGAGACCCTCTAAGGTGGGATTGATAAAGTGTATATACATTTGGGTTTGGTTTGATTTAGAATCTAGGGTGATGCTGATGGTAATTAAATGTGGCAGATTAACTTCTGGCATTAACTTATCTTTCATCTTGTATCTCCATTCATACTGACCTTTCCCATCTTCCACCAGCTCATGGTGGACGTAGACGGTAAGCAGCAGTGGAAAGACTGTGCTGACATCACAGGAGTGCGTCTACCCACACGCTACTACCTTGGTGCCTCGTCTGCCACTGGAGACCTGTCAGGTATGAAATCTCAAGAATCACCCACAGATTGCTTGACCATCATACTGGGTTACAAGTACTACAACCATAGCAGTTCTATTAAGTTTACAGATGAGATGCAAAAGTAGCTTTCCTCCCAAACACCAGAGGAAATATTCAATGGTCACAAAAGATTATGTGAAACCTTTCTTCAAGTGTTAATCACTGATGTGAACATGTCGCTTTAGATAACCATGACCTCATTGCCATGAAAACGTACCAGCTGACAGTAGAGAGGACTGCTGAGGAGGAGGAAGAGGAGGAGGTCACCATCCCCAGTGTTGACAACATGGAACAGTTCCAGGGTAGTTATCAGTTCTTTCTCTTGTAGTTTCCAGAAGGTTGTGTTTCATTTGAGTACAAAGTACTTAAAAAAACCCAAAAACGAATAGTCAAAATCAAAGCAGCAGAGGCCAATGGATCATTTTCCAAAAACGTCGATCGCTCACTTTCCATAATGAAACTCAGTAGCAATTGTCATGAGGCTTTCTCTTCTTGGGAAAATCACATATTTTGCAAAGAAACTTTTAGAAAACAACAACACAAACATTGACATTAACTTTTCCACATGTTCACATTGGAGGTAGAAGTTTAACCACATGACATCCAACTTACTGCTGCCAAACTGGTAGGTTATTCTAGGTTTAGGTTAAGGTACCAGGGCAGCACCAGGCTACCCCCTAATACCAGGATTGGTTTGAACTAAACATCAAGTCAAAAGTGGGACTTAGCAGCTTAAAGTTAGCACCGGTGAAGTATCCGTGGAACCATGAAAGACTAAAAAAGTAAGAAAATAATAAAGAGATTAAAACAGATGAACGAGGAGAGAGATACAGTAAACAGCAGCTATCGATGTGGTGCCCAATCACAAGCATGGGATTAGCCTAGGTGTTAATGCTATAGATTGAAAGCAGCATTTACTTAACATAGAGGTTATTATACAACTGTTTTCACAGGCTGAGTAGTACTCCCATTACAAGTAGAATCTCATGGATGAAATGTTGTCTCATTTGCCCTTTGATCAGTGTCTGGTTCTCTAGTGATTGTGTGATTTTTGACTGACAATGAGTCTTTCATCCTTTTACTTTGCAGTGGAAGTCCAGGAGGAAGGGATGAGCGGAGTCCAGTTCTTCTTCACCCTCCTCTTCTCCATCCTGGGCCTGGGTGTGCTGGCGGTGATAGGGCTGGTGCTTTACGGGCGCTGGAAGGAGAACAAACGCAAACGATTCTATTGATCAGAGAACGAGCGATCCATAGGTTTTCAGAATGTGTCTTTCGTAATCAACATACGACACACCAATGCAAAGACTGCCATAGCTTTACTGAACCATGCAATCGAATTCACAAAATGAGCAAACATATGGGTCTGAAGCCCAGAGCCGAGAGAACAAAAACACCCGAGATGAACATGTGAGGAGATCATGAACAGGTGAGACAGCTGTGAAATATTCTTTTCTTTTCTTTTTAGTCTAATGGAGGATAGATGAGCTAAAACTGCTCTAGTAGAATTTCTGTATTAAAATATGTTCATCTCAAACTAAAGACCACACTGTGGGTCTGCAACAGCTGCACTAATCAAGACACTGTAGATTTAACATGTTTGCCCATCTGAGCTTCTGCTCTCAGTTGTGGTCACTTCTTAACCAACAGGAAGAGACAAACAAAAAATTCATGATCCATCACAGATACTGTGTGTAGTTTACTGACATCATGTTACAGGATTGTGGTACTGGAATTTAATGTGTAGTTACCTCTTACTGCCACTTGAGGCTGCCAACGTTCAGCTTTAATCTGACTTGTAGCTGCTGTGAAGACCAATCAACCTGTGGATAATTGTATACTTCTTCTCGCTGCACTGAATACGTCTGATTGTTTTGAGCTCCCATGCATTTGAGAGCACCTTATAAAACAAGCAAAGCACTTACATCAGCTTAAGTGGATTCGCTGTTTATAAATGTATGATGATACATTGCGCACTGTACATTAAGAAAGGAGTCTGAGTTAGCAGTGCTGTTTGAAGTGCCTAGCTAGGACCAATAAAGACAGGTTCTTACGATGTTCCAGTATTTGCTGCAGGTGTGAGCTCCCCTTTTCTTTTTTCTATTTGACACCACAAGTTATTTGGCTTCATTTACTTTGTGAAGTTATTTACAGTTCTCAGTTATGATACGTTGGTGTGTAAAGGTTTATCCAGAATTTCTGTCACTGCTGTACCCCAAATAGAATTGTTTAGTATTTTCTGTGGCACTGAATTTCATCAGACCATTTCATGGAAACCTTTTGCTGTTTTATCAACCTAATTTATTTGTCATCATGTTGCTTTTGACTTTAGCTCGAGCATCCACTGTGAATTAAACAGCCATATGCAGGATCATGTAGTCAAGTGTGAGTTTGAGTAAATTGAAGCATATGTGAATATGAATACTGGTTAGTTGTTTAACCTGGACTATACTGCCATCATATAAGCTGGTGCCTTATCCCCGGTGTCCAACAGATGCAACTGTGTTACGTTCAAACATTGTCACGGCCAGTGGGCCAATGTCCGTCAGACTGGTGACCACTGTGTTTCACTCATGGCCATTTTCTGTATCCATATTGGCCCCATTCAAACATGTTCATTACAACTAGAGTATTTCCTTTTTGAGATGAAACTCCAATAGTTCCAACCTCTGAAATTCTATGATGGACTCTTGGACACCCCCACTCCCCCACAATCCAACTGTCAGCAGTGTGTTAAGTGTCATAAATGAACTAATAACATGGTTACAGTGTGCTTGTCAAACAAAATATTTAAAACTTTAAACAAGATTTGAAACGTCTCTACTCAAGAGTGGACTGTTTGAAGACACATTTGCAGTGGACGCCTGACGTGCGAGGGAGCGGCGGCACGGCTGCATCCTTTGGACACGAGAGGTTCTTCAAATGGCCTTTTCCATAACAAGTGTATCTAATTACATTTAATATGGCTCTGTTGTTCCAGTGAGTAACAATACTGTCACCCTGAAACTGAAGCATGCATTCATTTTATTATTTTCGCCTGTGCTTGTCCTACTGTGATGTCAAAATGTCTTCTGTGAAAAAAGCCCATGAAAGTTGAATTCCACATCAACTGATGGGTTTTCACTCTGCAATAGTACAGAAAGAAAGTAAGAAAATGTGAGGAGTGTGAAAGCATACATGCATATAGCATTGTATGATAGACAGTTCATATTACCCAAAATGCAACATCAAAGTGACATCAGACTTCACACAGCTCCCTCTAGAAACACAAAAGTCTTTATACAACTTTTCTTACATACACAGTCGAACCTTTCAACACCTGCAGACAGACGTGTGTTAAATCAGAGGAGTTCCCCTTTAACCTTGATGTTCATGCAAAAATATCTGCTCGTGTAAAATGACCCAGAAGTCTGCTTCGTGTATATGAAATGTATATGATATTTGGTATATTTGGTTGAGTCATACTGTACAATGATGCAAAGTTCACTGAAAGACAAACCAGCCAATCAGCATCTCTGTCGCTGTGTTTTCCATCTACATCCGTTCGACTTTGTATTTCTCTGAACAAATTTCAATCTCCCAGCAGGATGGAAACATAAAGGCCAAAGCTGCACGAATGTGATGAAAACCTACTGTGAAGTTTGATCTGTGTGTTTGTCTGTGGAGATACAGCAGGAGTGAGCAATAAATAAATAAATAAATGGATGTAACGTTCACACAACCAGCAGGTTCAAACCGAGCACCAGCACCTTTTAATTATTCAAATTAACTAATGTTCACATTCACATTTTTACAGTGAAATATTTCTAGGAGTGTTAACTGTTGGGGAGTTTTTCATTTACTAGTTGTGTATTCATGCATATTTCATTTTGGTTTTCATAGCTGTTGAAGCCATGTCAATCAGTAGGTAGCATTTAAAACCAATCAATGGTTCTAACTTCACCAACTAAACCTGCATCTTGAAATTGTGTCCAGCTGTTTGTTGTAATCAGTAACGTCACCATAAGCCATCAATGGGCGAACATCTCTGTAGTCACTTATTGAAATGATTCTTGTCATGCTCCCATTCTTCTCAGTAAAGGTTTCTATGGTGATTATGTGGCAATGTGTGTTTTGTTTCTCTCTGATTTTTCTGAATGTTTGATACATGTTTAGATGTTAAAAAAAGACAACTTTGCCAGATGCACATTTCGTATTTTGACCCTAAAAATGCACCAAATATCTGACATACAGTTCTCCTGGAAAGTATCCAGATGAGCTCACCACACACTTTAATGTGCAGCAGACTTGTTTTAGAATAGACTGCATTGTGGACAGACTCCATCAGAGGTGGCTCAAGTAGCTAGACAGTACAAAGAAGTGGAGTCCTACTTTAAAGGTAATTATCAATCCTGTCCATCACACTCCAGCAGGGTCTCTGGATATTTACACTCTGAGATCCACTGGTGGGTGTAAGCTCGGTTAAAGGGCCATCCTGCTGTCACTCAGCTCAGTATGAGCTTGGTGCTGTCAAGCATTCAAACCAGAGCTCAGTGTAGTCTGAGCACGGGCTGTTTACACCACACCATCGACAGACTACAGTCAGGGCGGAGCAGGCCAGTGCCTACATTACAGTAGATGGGGGGTTGAGGGTTGTGGTCTCTCACATCTGCACAGAGAGGAGCTGAGAAGACCCTGCTTCATGGAGGTCAGGTTGGCTACTTTGCCAAATTCCTCCTTCTGGGCTCATTAGGATGAAATACACTGATATTCCAGTCAAACCTTCTCTCCAAAACCAAGTCAGCAGGAACAACATGTAGCAAGCCACAGACAGGTGTGTGCTCATCATTCAGCGCTTGTATTATTTATAGGGAGCAAGTCCTCTTTCCCCATTTGATTTTGTGAGTTTAGTCTGAATCTATATCTTGCTGACGATCTGGCAGCAGCATTGGGGAATAAGATATGCCTGCTGCTGTCCTCATCTGTGACCGGAAACCTAATTCAGCTTCTAACTCAAAAATCCGTTAAAACAGCCTCTAAAATACAACTGTGGTAAGAGACAGTACTTTCCATGAGTGTGCCCATTAAATCTTCACAGAGGTAGCTTATTTGTTTTTGTTGTAGTCCTGATTTTTGTCTAATATGCATGTGGCTTGTATGTGAGACCATTGTCAAGTCTGATCATTCATGCAGCTCACTGATTGGCTCATTTGACAGCTTATGCTGTCGCCTCCTCTCATGAATGCGTCTCAGCCACTTTGTCCTCTCCTGTAGGACAGACAGTATCAGGCTTTAACACACACACTACACTGGTTACATGGTTGCTTTGGGTCTTTTCATGAGATTTGTTGACAATATGAAAACAATCCCACCTGTCTTGTTATTAATCTGAGTGTGAACACAGACATACATAAATGCTGATCATAACCAGTCTGGGTCTTGAATAAAAACGAAAGGAAGCGTTAACATTTTAAACAAACTTTTAATAAAACTTTAACTTCCATTGGTAAATTGTCACAGACAATGAAGACACAAGAGATTCAAACATTTGACAACAACCTCACTGTAAAATAATATAGTGTCCATTTGTACAGCAGCCCAGCAGGCCATCAGCAGACGGAGGCTTCCCCAGCAGGTCAGAGAGCCGGGCCTGTCTACTTCAAAGATCGTCCGTACCCTCTTGCTATATTGTCCTCGGTTTCGGCTGCCTCCTTGAGCGCCTGCATCACCAGAGCGTTCCTCTTCCTCGTCTCTTCCATTCTCGCTGGGTTGGCTTCAGGCAGGTTCTGATGGGCAGTACAGCAAAAAGGCAGACACATGAAACTCCATTAAACCACAGGAAGGAAATGTTGAGCTGTACTTTTTATTTTAAATATTTCTACTTTTTCAGTTGGTTTAAAACAGCTTTTCTTCCAATGACATCACAATATGTTGTGAGTATGTTTCCTGTGCTGGTATCCACATCCCATTATATGCAGATGATGGTCACATGATCAACACAGGCAGCTCAGTTATCATTACTGTTGTCTTACAGGACACCTTTTGACTGTGGGTTCAACCAAAAGCATAATTTCCACTCGTGGTATGAGGCACAAGACATCACTTTTATCGCCCACACTTTCATGGTTTGAGTTTGATTTCCTCACTTAAATGTCCCACAACAATATCTTATGACTGTCCAGTTGTCAGAATCCAAATGAAAGAAGAGAGCAGCTGATGAATGGCAGCAAAAACACATGAGGTGAGGAGAGGCAATACAAGATGATAGTTTTCATTGTTTATCTGTCAGATGTTATTCTAAAAGTCTTCGCGTCCCGATTTGTTACCAATAGTTTTGTTTCGCTCCATGATACTTGAAGAATCATGGACTGTATGAAGTCTATGAGCAGAGCTGTTTAAAGTCACATCTCATGTGTTGGAAAATGTCAAAAAGCACATTGATCCAGTCCATCAAAGCTTAGTTTTAGAAACCACTGAACACGAGGATCAGGGCTGACCTTGAAAGAGACAAATCATTTCACCATGAGGGTTCAGACCTGAAACTGCTTCAACAGTCACCTGTTAATCACTGGTGACAGAGGGAGATCAGTCTCAACTGTCTTTTCAGCAGCTTTTTTTGCTGACACAATAATTCCTGTCAGCACTCTGTCAATTTTATTCAATTTGGTGGCAACAAATTGAACATACAAACTCTGAGCAACCTGCATGGCGTCACGTGACCATCGCGGTGTAGCCTCAACCTTCGCTGCACACTGGATGAAATATTATTGTGTTTAAAGGTAGACGTGAAGGATTCTGGGAGTTGTAGTATGTTATGTTTTTAAATAACCAGCCTTACCTTCATTAATTTCTGAATGTAACAGGGACCTATTAATGACTTAAACTGCAAACTATAAACTAGCATGAAGCCTTTCAAATATACAGAAAACGACTCTTGAGACACAAACTACAGTTATAGTACACAGTCATAGTACACAGTCGGTCTGAGTTGAGGTTTTTCAAGCGCTCAGTTCGTGTGTCCAGTGAACGACAGTGAGCTGAATCACCTTGATGAGCTCTTTCCGCCTGTCTTCTCCTGGAGAGATCAAAGACCACATGCCGTAGCCGAGCCCCACAACCGCGGCCAGGGCGGAGGCGCTGATGAGGGAGCGCAGGCTGCTCATCCCGGAGAAGAACCTGAGTCACCGCCGATTAAACTCACATACAGTCCAAACTGTTCACTTAGGTAACGTCCCACCATGGAGCTATTCTGTAACAGCAGCAGTGCTTCCTGGGATATCTGTCTTCTTCGTCAGTCCACCAACAACATTCGGAGGACTCTGTTCTTCGTGTTTTTTCGGCGGATCAGAGGTCGACGTTAAGTCTATACCGCCACCTGCTGGATCGGAGTGTCATAGCAATAAAGTGGGAACACTAAATGTGGACTCCAAACTAAGAATGGTGGACCCAAGAAACAATGAAGTGAATTCTCAATACTCCCAATTCTTCAAGTCATTCGTTCAACAGCCAAATGTTTTAGTGCAGTGCTTCATAAAAAAACAGTCATTTAACCAGACCAGCAATTAGGAATCCCAGTGTTGATTTTGGTTAGTTCTTAATTGGACCCAGGAGCGAGACACAGACGAGGCTGAAGAGGTAAAATCTGATTTATTCAACAAAAGAAACTCCAGCACTGACAGGAAAAATCAAAAAAGTGACTGAAAACAGGAAGTCCAAGTGGAGCTGAGGTGCTTCAGTGGGTGGAGTGGTAGGTGGGTTCTGAGGCAGAACGGCAGGAGATATAAAGGTGGAGATGAGGACAAAACACTGGAGACACTGGAGAAAAGGGAACACTGGAAGACAAAAACACTGGAAACAGGAATCACTGGAAAACAGCAGACATGGAAGGGAGCATGGAGAGGGACGATCTGGCAGCTTGCCGGTGGAATCAGAGGACTTTTAAAGCTGCCAGTGATGAGGTGAAATTGGGGGCAGCTGAGAGAATAGAGAGCCCTCGCACCTGAGACCACACCTCCAGCCACTGAAGCAATGCCTGAACGACACTGAAGTATAAAACTCAACATACACTGAAAATAAAACACAAGAGAACAAAACCACGACAATCCTCATTTATGGATATTCTCTGATTGCATCCCATCAGATCCACCTCTTCCTTCTTGTATCAATGCATTTTTAAAGTTGCCAGTGCCCTAAAAATTTATTTCAACAAGGGTTATTTCAATGACCAAAGTGGCTGTCATACCTGGCCATTCTATGTCTGCCAGAAAAACACAGAGTAGTTAAGAAAAATGTTAATCTATAGTACCAGTCAAAAGTTTGGACACTCACTCATTCAATGTTTTTTCTTTAGTGTAGATTAATATTGAAGACATCAGAACTATGAAGGAACACAGTTAGAATTAAGTAGTAAACAAAAATGTGTTAAACAAACCAGAATATGTTTTATATTTTAAATTCTTCAAAGTAGCCACTGTTTGCTTTGATGATAGCTTTGCACACTCTTCATGAGTGAATGGATTTCAGTTCACAGCTTCGCCTTCTCAAGAGTTAATGTGTGGGATTTCATGCCTTCTTGATGTGTGTGAGAACAGGGACGGCCAAGAGTTAGCTCTTCTGCAGAAGATAGGCAACTGCAATATAACAGCACCTCAGATTACAGTCCACATAAACTGTGAGTGGATGGTTTCAACATGTGTGGTTTCCTCCGTGAAGCATGGAGGAGGAGGTGTGATGGGCTGGGGTGCTATGCTGCTGACACTGTTGGAGATTTATTCAAACTACACAAACAGATGGATAGATAGATAGATAGATAGATAGATAGATAGATAGATAGATAGAT
>JBBMOC010001020.1:0-15409 GCA_037975185.1 Centropyge bicolor | reverse complement strand
AGCAGCAATATAATCCACAGGCGTGTACATATCGAACAGCAGTATTGAACGGGGACACATTGTCAGTCAGAGGCTTGTAAACATGGGTCTGGATCCAGTAACACAAGTAAGTAACACAAGGTTATGAATGGATGCAAGTGGAGGAGAGAGAGAGGAGAATGAACCTCAGTAAATCGTGGGAAGTCCCCCAGCTGTCTAAGCCTATAGCAGCATAACTAAGGGATGGCTCAGGGCTCGCCTGGACCAACCCTAACTATAAGCTTTGTCAAAGAGGAAGGTTTTAAGCCTACTCTTAAATGTGCAAAGGGTGTCTGCCTCCCGAACCCAGACTGGGATCTGATTCCACAGGAGAGGAGCTTGATAACTGAAGGCTCTGGCTCCAAATCTGTTTTTGGAGATTCTGGGAACCAATAGAAATCCTGCATTCTGGGAGCGTAGTGCTCTGTTGGGAAAATAGGGTACAATGAGCTCTTGAAGATATGATGGTGCTTGACCATTAAGAGCTTTATAGGTTAGCAAAAGGATTTTAAATTCAATTCTTGATTTGACAGGGAGCCAGTGCAAAGAAGCCAGAATGGGTGAGATATGATCTCTTTTTCTTGTTCTTGTCAGTACACGTGCAGCAGCATTCTGGATCAACTGGAGAGTCTTTAACGACTTCTTGGGGCAGCCTGCTAAAAGAGAATTGCAGTAGTCCAACCTAGAAGTTACAAATGCATGGACTAGTTTTTCTGCATCTTTTTGAGATAGGATATGCCTGATTTTTGCTATGTTCCGTAGTTGAAAAAAGGCAGTCCGGGAAATTTGCTTTATATGAGCATTAAAGGACAAATCCTCATCAAAGATTACTCCTAGATTCCTAACAGTAGTGCTGGAGGCCAATGCGATGCCATCGAGAGAACTGATATCTTTAGGAAATTTGCATCGAAGGTGCTTGGGACCAAGTACAATAACTTCAGTTTTGTCTGAATTTAACAATAGGAAATTGCAGGCCATCCATGTTTTTACTTCATTGAGGCATGCCTGAAGTTCAGCTAATTGGTTGGTTTCGTCTGGCTTAATTGACAGATATAATTGGGTATCATCTGCATAGCAGTGAAAGCTGATGGCATGCTTCCTGATAATGTTCCCTAGGGGAAGCATATATAAGGTGAACAGGATTGGTCCAAGCACAGAGCCTTGTGGAACACCAAAGTTAACTTTAGAGTGTCTCGAGGATTCATCATTGACAAGTACAAATTGAGATCGGTCTGATAAATAGGACTTAAACCAGCTTAGTGCAGTTCCTTTAATGCCAATTAAATTTTCCAGTCTCTGCAACAGGATTTGATGATCAACGGCGTCAAATGCAGCACTAAGATCTAACAAGACGAGAACAGAGACAAGTCCTCTGTCTGATGCAACAAGAAGGTCATTTGTTACTTTCACCAGAGCAGTTTCTGTGCTATGATGAACTCTAAATCCTGATTGAAAATCCTCAAATAGACTATTATTCTGTAAATGGTCACAAAGCTGGTTAGCCACTGCTTTCTCAAGGATCTTCGAGAGAAAGGGAAGGTTAGATATAGGTCTATAATTTGCCAGTACCTCAGGATCAAGAGTCGGCTTTTTAAGAAGAGGTTTTATTACACTTACTTTAAAAGACTGTGGTACATAGCCTGTTAATAAGGACAGATTGATCATGTCAACTAAAGAAGTGCCAATAACAGGTACGGCTTCTTTCAGCAGCCTGGTTGGGATGGGATCTAAAAGACAGGTTGACGGCTTTGACGAAGAAATCATTAAAGTCAGCCGCTTAAGGTCAATTGGAGAGAAACAGTCTAAACATACATCAGCTTCTACAGCTGTTTGTATGGATCCCATATTTGAGGACAAGTCATTATTGAATGGGAGGACAGGAAGAATTTGCTTTCTGATAATTAGGATCTTATCATTAAAGAAGTTCATAAAGTCATTACTACTGAGGCCAATAGGAATAGGGGGCTCAATCGAGCTATGGCTCTCTGTCAGCCTGGCTACAGTGCTGAAAAGAAACCTGGGGTTGTTCTTATTTTCCTCTATTAATTTTGAATAGTAGTCTGCTCTGGCAGTGCGAAGAGCCTTCTTATATGTTTTAAGACAGTTTTGCCAGACTAGGTGAGATTCTTCCAGATTGGTAGAACGCCATTTCCTTTCCAGCTTACGCAATGTTTGCTTTAATTTCTGAGTTTCTGGACGATACCATGGAGCTAACCTCTTTTGCTTTATTAACTTCTTTTTTAAAGGCGCAATAGAATCAAGAGCGGACCGCATTGAGCCTCCAGCACTATCAACAAAATAATCAATTTGGGAGGGACAAAATTTAGTGTTGGAGTCCTCCGTTATATTTAGACATGGCATTGAATTAAATGCCAATGGAATCACTTCCTTAAATTTAGCAACAGCACTATCAGATAGACATCTGGAGTACAAATATTTCCTTAATGGTGTATAGTCTTGTAAAAGGAATTCAAAAGTTATTAAATAATGATCTGATAAAAGAGGATTCTGAGGAAAGACTATTAAGTCTTCAATTTCAATGCCATAAGCCAGAACAAGATCGAGGGTATGGTTAAAACAATGAGTGGCTTTATGAACACTCTGACAAAAGCCAATTGAATCTAATAGTGACATAAATGCAGAACTAAGGCTATCATTTTCAGCGTCAACATGAATGTTGAAATCACCTACAATGATTACGTTATCTGTTTTTAGGACTAAACTTGATAAAAACTCTGAGAATTGAGATAAAAATTCAGAGTATGGACCAGGAGCGCGATACACTACAACAAATAGGATTGGCTGCAGAGTTGTCCAGGCTGGGTGTGTAAGACTAAGAACAAGGCTTTCAAATGAGTTGTAATTGAGTTTAGGTTTAGTTTTAATTGTGGGGCTGAGTCAAATATAGCAGCAACTCCACCTCCTCGGCCAGAGTCTCGAGGAATGTGAGAATTAATGTGACTGGGTGGAGTCGCTTCATTTAAACTAACATATTCTTCATGACTCAGCCAGGTTTCAGTAATGCAAAATAAATCAATATGATGATCTGATATTAGATCATTTACTAATACAGCTTTGGAGGACAGAGATCTGATATTTAAGAGTCCACATTTAATTCTCCTGCTATTTACTGTTTCTGCAGGAGTGTTAATTTTTATTAAATTTTTATGCACAACTCCTCTCCTGTTAGTTTTAGATTTAATGAATTTAAGTGGTCTGGGAGCAGACACAGTCTCTATCTGTTTTTGGGTGAGTAACTGCCCTAGTGGAAGCGCAGAGAGGTGTGTAAGACTACAACTCTGCCGCCTGGTCTGAACCCTGATTTGTCACGGATTTGGTCCACTAATAAATTCGGCCAGATTCCTAGATATGAGAGCTGCACCATCCAAAGTGGGATGGATGCCGTCTCTCCTAATCAGACCAGGTCTTCCCCAGAAAGTCCGCCAATTATCTATGAAGCCCACACTGTTGGCTAGACACCACCACGACACCCAGCGATTGAATGACGACATGCGGCTAAACATGTCATCACTGGTCAGATTTGGCAGGGGTCCAGAGAAAACTACGGAGTCCGACATTGTCTTTGCAAAGTTACACACCGATGCCACATTAACTTTAGTGACCTCCAATTGGCGTAACCGGGTGTCATTACCGCCGACGTGAGTAACAATCTTACTGTATTTACGTTTATCCTTAGCCAGCAGTTTCAAATAGGGTTCAACGTCGCCCGCTCTGGCCCCTGGTATGCAATTGACTATGGTCGCCGGGGTCGCTAACTTCACGTTTCGCAAAATGGAGCTGCCAATAATCAGAGATGGCTTCTCAGCGGGTGTGTCGCTGAGTGGGGAAAACTTGTTTGAAACGTGAAGGGGTTGGTGGTGAACCGTGGGCTTCAGCTTAGGACTATGCTTCCTTCGGACAGTCACCCAGCCGCCCTGGTTTCCCGGCTGCTCGGGAGATGCCGGGGGACGGCTAGCAGAAGCTACACCAGCAGGAGCTACACTAGGTCGGTCCGCACCGGCTACTGAGGGCTGGCTAGCTATCGCGGCTAAAGTTTTTGGGACAGTGGTGCGGAGCCGTGCCTCTAATTCACTAAGCCTCGCCTCCATCGCGGCAAATACAATACACTTATTACAAGTACCATTATCATTAAAGGAGGCAGAGGAGCAGCTAAACATGTGACACACCAAGCAGGAGAGAGCAGGAGAGGGAGAGAGAGAAGCCATGCTAACTGCAAGCTAATGAGGCTAACAAGTCGTAACAGTGATAAAACACCTGTGTGAATAACCAGACAGTTTTTAGAAGAAAGGAGATGCAAGTGCTCTTTAGTAATACTAGTGTACGTTAAGTGAGTAGTGGATAATAAGTGTGAGTGCGAATAATCTTAGAAATCAGCTGAGATACGCTCAGTCAGTGACTACACGCTACCAATGGCACAGACACCGGAAGTGACAGAATACGCTCACCGCAGTACGTCCGCATGAAATCGTTGGCGCTCTTGTAGCTCCACGAGTGAGAGATATTGTGGACAGATGGCCAGCTCTACTTATGGAGTCACAGGTAAAAAAAACAACAAGTGCTCTTTAAATGGCATAGCACGTCGTCATCTTTATACATGCTTTTCTCCAATAGTCCCCTCTCGCCTACCTTCCTGTTGGGTTGATAACACCAGTTGATTTATACATGTGTAGCCACTAGTAGAGAAAGAAAGTCCATGAATGGTCATGTATCTAGAATATAGGGGATGTGAATCAAATTCACTTTTATTGTTTTACTATTCTCCCTATCAAGAGCAATTAATCAAAATCACTCTTTAGCCCTGGCATGCCCACTTTGAACATGCCTGTTTTAATTTTTCCAATATTTAAATGAATGCTTTAAAAATCTAAATTTGAATTTAAATGTTCATAACACATTGCATAGTAAAGTATACACAGGTTTATTTGTTTAGAAAAGCCCAGACCAGCCCCTGGTCTGCTCCGACGGTCCGCTAGCTAACTGCAGTGGTGATCTACAGTCAGAACTTCACCGTCATCACGGTAGAAGAGCACGAGACGATTTATTTAAGGATTAATTTTTAGGAACTCATCAGTAGTGACATTCTGATTCTGTGGCGCTGGCTGGCATTATATCTTTTGTTGTTTTATTTTCTGTGCTTACAACATCCATTACACGTCTGTCCGTCCTGGGGAGGGATCCCTCCTCTGTTGCTCCCCTGAGGTTTCCTCATATTTTTCTCCCTGTTAAAGGGGTTCTTCAGGGAGTTGTTCCTCACCCGATGTGAGGGTCCAAGGACAGAGGATGTTGTATTTCCTGTAAAGCCCTTTGAGACAAATTTGTATTTTGTGATTCTGAGCTATATAAATAAATAAAATTGAATTGAAAACGAAATGGTGTACTTGGAAGATTGGTTACAGAGACCAGTTCTGACCGTGAAGTTTTCCAAGTGATTGTCCCCAAACAGGAAACCAATGACGTTTGGAGACGGTACCACAATGGTATGGGCCACCCCAGCAGTGAAAGGACTTTGGCAGCCCTGCGGCAGCGCTGCTACTGGCCCAGGATGACTGAAGATATAAAGGAGTGGACAGAGACCTGTCCGCAGTGTGTGTGTGCTAAAGCTGGACCTGAGGTGAGGGCCCCGTTGGTACCAATATCAACCTCATATCCATTTGAAGTTGTCGGGGTAGACTACCTCTCTCTGGGGCGTCCTGGTGACCAGTATCCCTATATTTGGGTGATGACTGACCTGATCTCAAAGTATGCCCTTGCAGTTCCCTCCAAGGACCAGTCGGCCAATACCACAGCCCGAGTCCTGCATAGCAGTCTTATCCAGACATTTGGCTGCCCTGAGAGAATTTTAACAGACAGAGGGGCTGCCTTTGAGTCCTCACTAATCCGTGAGTTGTGCCAGTTGTATGGTTGCCAGAGAAGCCGCACAACTGCATATCACCCGCAGGGGAATGGAGCCTGCGAGAGATTCAACCAGACCCTTTTGAGGCTGTTAAGTTCCCTGACAGAGACCGATCAAGCACATTGGCCAAACCAGCTGCCAGCCCTCCTCCAAGCCTACAACAACACTGTCCACAGCACGACAAAAATGACGCCACATTATGTAGTTTTCGGGAGACATGCCAGGCTCCCTGTCGACTGGGCGACCGGCCTGAGCCCCACTGTGAAGCCCCATACCCTACAAGGTTGGGTGGGACAGCATCACAATGCCTTAAGCCAGGCATATCAGGCAGTGAAGAAACATACCCAGCAACGGCAAGTACAAGATCAGGCCCGTTACAACCGACGGGCCAAGCCAGCACCCCTGCTCCCAGGCGAACGAGTCCTCATTCGCAACTTTCGTAGGAGAGCCAAGGGAAAACTGACCCCAAGATGGACCCCGGAGCCGTTTGTGGTGGTGACGCAGCTACGAGAGGGCCACCCAGTTTATGTCCTGCGGCCTGAGGGTAAGGAAGCACCCACACACACAGTGCACCGCAATAACCTCAGGCCATGCCCTTTAAATGTGTTACAGGAGAACAGTGGACCAGTGGAACCAGAACCCCCAGTGGCAGAGCAGTCACTGCTGTTGCCGCCTCCTACCTGGTGGCTTCCCCAGCTAATCACAAGCTCTACCCAGGAACTGACAGCAGAAACTGCAGTGCAGGCTGAACCACCTGACCCTCCAGAAGGCACCACAGCCCCCAGGGGTGAGCTAGAACACCCCAAGTGTAAGGCGCTCACGGCGAGCTAATTTTGGACTTCCTCCGGTTAGGTATCACACTGAATGATTGGTCGGGACGACCTATATTAAAGGAGGGGGGGAAATGTCAAGGTGGGACCTTTTATTAGCCCATTTTATCTACTTATCCTCAGTTGCATGTTTTATGAAATAGTTTGGGTTGTTATTTTGAAAGTTTTATCACCATTGATTTTGCAGTGTTTTTGTAGTGTATTGTGTTTTATTGCATGTTGTGTTTTGTGAGTGATTTTATGGACTATTTTCTTTTACTGCATGAGTTGGATTTGCGGTGTTTGAACTGAGGACTGGACCTATGAAAGAGGCAAGTGATTAACCACCACACCCCTGCAGCTGAGATTGGACAATTGGCAACTCCTGCGGTCTTTTTAAGGGGCCGTCGCAGGTGAGGAAGGGAACGGGGAAGCAGACGGGGAAGCAGACGGGGAAGCCGACGGGAGAACCGGGACGACGCGCAGAGAGAAACCAGAACAGAGGCGCAGAGGTCTTGAGGAACAGCCCGCGAGGAGGAATAGACGGCGCCCGACGTGAGACGGAGAGGACCAGGTCCATCATCTACAGAGAGTCAAGTGAAGCGGTGCGGCAGAGGGGAGGACCGGCAGACCGCGTGGCGAGAGGACGCTGAGAGGACACCGGCACCTTTGTGGACCGACCCTGCTGAATGGACCGGGGAAGTAGGACGCCGTCTTTCCTGAGGGGCTAGTGGACGTGAGACTCTGGCATTGCCATTTTAACGAACTTGGTTAGAGTTGGTTTTATTGCATCCGGTGTTTTTATCATTGCAGCGCTTTTAAGCTATTTTTATCATGAACTTTGCTGCCCTGTTTTACCCAGGTAGTGGATTTTTTTTTAAACTATTTAAATCCTGGGCGTTGCTATTCTTTTTTTTTTTTTTTGGTGCATTGTTTGTTTGCTGTTTTAATTCATCTCTAACCATTCATCTCTAAAGAGAAATTATTTCTAATAAACATTTTAACCGTCATTTTCGCGTGGGTTTTTTTAACAGTGGAAAATTGCTTAATCAGCAGCTGGTACTAAGAACCACACTACAGTGTGACATATGCCGGCAATCTGATGAGCTTTTAATGGATATTACTTTTTGTATGGCAGAATAATGCCTTCCTTTACTTTGATTTGAACTGGCTGTGCTGATTTAACTAGCCCTATATCTGTCTTATGCTGAGACCATAGCCTCTGTGGAATTTGACCTAGTAGCTCACTAAGTTCCGCAGAGTGGCAACTGAGTAGGAGACCTCTGACTTAACAGCACTTGAACTGCAGATCCTTCATCATACGTCCGCAGAGATATTCTCAGATATTGTCCGTCAGAGGAAATACACACTGATGGATGCAGAGTAGGTTTCCATGTTGTTTCTTGCAGCGCTGCTTTCATCATAGGTCCTAGATTGTGTGATTCATAGTCATCAGCTATCATGAGAGTGACATGAGGAGCAGAGCCTGTCACTTGAAACCAATGAAAAAGTTGTGGGGGCAGTACGACTGCTGCAGCTGCTCCTTGTGGTCCAACATATAGATCTTGACATATTACAGAGAATATTCTGCCGGCAATCATTTCAATCCAGAATTCCTTGTAGTCTGTATGCTGTTGGCTTTCATCATACATTAGAGTGCAATGTAATGGCAGGCATGGCTCTTGGCCAGAAGGCAATTCTTCCTGTATCCACGCTTTCCATGTTTCCCATTTACATGCTAGTTCTGATTTAGCAGGCCATTGAATCCAATATACAGTATGTTACGGTTTGTTTTTGGACCGAGAAGCAGAGGCAGAAACACAGGCAAAGTTTTAACAGTTTTTAATGTGAAAAAATGGTCAAAGGCAAAACTCAGGGCGCAGTGGCTGGAGACTGGCTGGCTGGCTGGCTGGCTGGTTGGCGGTTGTGGAGTGAGGAGAGGCTGCAGCAGGAGAAGTCCGGGAAGCAGGTACGGCTGGAGCTCGGGAGGGTGAGCGGCAGAGAGGCACACGGAGGACTGGAAGAGAGGACAGCGTAAATGACTGGGAAACGAGATCAGAATACATTCAGGCTGGCTCGAAGCTAGATTCACCATGGAAGGCGGAATAATCTGGCACCGGAGTGGAGAAGGAGCCAGGCTTATGTATAGGGTGTGATTGTGGATTAGGAACCGGTGTGCCTCGTCTGCCCAGGCTCGGGGCGGAGAGAGCTGAGACCAGCCACGCCTCCAGCCACAGGTACTAGAAAAAAGGAAAACAACACAAAACCCCGCAACACAAAACCCAGACGATGACACAGTAGGCTGTACAGAGATACTTCTGCCATACTTAGTTAATTCTTGCATAGACATCATGGAAAAGCCGTTTTCTTTTATAAACTCCATTTTAAGGCATTTTTTAGTGCACGTGATAGTAGCTTTTAAAAGGCACAAGATGTCACGTCCTAATAAATTAATAGGAGTGTTTTCCGAATACAACAAGGGTGCTGTGATCTCCCTGCCAGATACTGTCAACTTCACCGATCGAGTTAAAGGAATTACTTGGGTGGTCCCAGAGAAGCCTATGGTCTTGATAGATTGGCCAGAGAGGGGAAGAGAGGAGCCGTCACTGCCAATGCATGAATAAGTAGCTCCTGTATCCACCATAAAGGTGTGCTGTTGTTCACGTATTGTTACTACAACAGTCGGTTCGTCTTGAGGCTGTGTGGATACGACCGGTGCCATGTGCTCCCCCTCTAGCTCCTCTGGGCATCCCTAGTGCCAATCTGTGGCTGGTTCAGGCCACGGGTTTACAATGCAGCCGCAGCGGCGATGTCCTCTCTGTCCACATCCCCAGCACATTGCTTCCTCAGTTTGGCCTGTATTTAGTTGGAGCTGTGACTGTGTGCCTCTCATCATTGGGGAGAAACCTCTGCCTCTCCCCTGACGATATATGCCTCCTCTCTGCCCTGGTTGACCTCTGTAGGGCGGTCCTCCATAGAACGGCAGTCCACTGTAGGGCATCCCTCTAAAGGCTGATCCTCTATTTGGCTGAGGCTGGTCTACATGGACATAAGTGGGAGGGAGTTGAGCCTGTTGAGTAGGCTGTAGAGCAACATGGGCGCAGGCACAACCTCCTGATGCACCTGGGGTGGAGCAGGGAGCTGAGGCCCCACAGGAGTCTGGTGTAAGGCAGTCCCTGTCGTGGACATTTGAGGTGGGGCTGCTGTCACCACTGGAGCCTGCACCTTGTTCTTTTCCTTCTTTTGCATGGTGTTTAATTTGTTCAACTGCAGCTGAGTGAGTTTACTGGCCAGGTGTCGGTTCACTTCTTCCTCTTTGTCTTTTTCCTTTCTTGTATTTTCCACATGATGTATGACATGTTCTGAGAACAGAGACCACTCCATTTTCATTAGCCCCACCACATTGTCCAGCCGCATCTGCACCTCCTGGGGCATAGCTTTTTTCACCATCACTTTGAAGAGACTCTGAGTAGTCTGATTGGCATTCCACGCACTTCCTGTCTCCTCTCTCCACTTATTCTGAAAAGATCGCAGGAATTTGGTCGGGTCTTCATCCTCTTTTAGTTTTTCTCCCTCCAATTTAGTGGGGTCCATTTTCTCAGGGAACTGCACTCTCAATGCTGCCCACACTCGGTTGCGATGACGAATCCCACACTATCTGCTGTGTTTCCTGTTACCAGCCTGTCCAGCTGTGCTGCATGGAGAATTTCTTCTGTAGTAGATTTGCCAGCTGTGTACATGAGCAGTGCTTTTATGTCACCTAAGGCCAGGGTGACACCTGCTGTGTTTTCCTCCAGGGCTGTAATCCATTTACTAGCCCCATCACTTAAATCTGGTAACCGCCCTGCCAGCCCCACCATGTCACAAAATGACCACGGCATGTACTGTGGGCGGTTGTTTTGAACTTTTATCACTAGTGGCATCTGAGTGTCGGTTTTCTTCTTCTTTTGAAATTGTGCTACTGCTCTGCTCCTGAGGTGTAGGGGTTCCTCCTCACTCTCTGACTCATCTGTGTTTTCAGTAATTGAAGATTGTGTGTTACTGTCCTCACACCATTCATCCTTCTCCTCCTCTGGGGTCGCTGACCCCAGCAGCTGTGGCTCATAAGGGGACTTCACAGGTGGGTGGCGTCTGCTTCCTCTGCTGAGCTGGGCACATACCCTGCGTAGCTCCTCCATTTGTTTCTGCAATTTTGCCTCCTCCTTAGTCAATGCCAACACACGTTCCACTTCTCGTTGCAGCAAATCCCTTCCTTGTTCACTTGCTGTTCTGTTAATGCCAGGATGGGATATTTTTGATTGACTCGGTGTGTTTTCTGCTTGCTTGGGAGAGCTGATGTCCAGCAGGGGGCCGCTGGCTGGCTGCATCTCTCGCTGGTTAAGCCATGCGTTCAATGCTTCTGCAGTATAACCTTCTTTTGCTATTTTTGCAGAATCGCTTCTGTCTCTCTCTCTTTGTTTTTTATTCTCACATGGTGGGCTGTAGAAAAGATTCCTGCTGGAAGTCTGGCTCTCTGTTTCTCCATTTTTACCCATTTCATCCAAGGGCTGTGTTTTCCAGTTGATTGTAAATTTCCCCTGCAGCTCTCCCTCTGCTGTCTGCTCACCCTGCAGTAGTGGGTATTGTCCAGCAGGTGCCTTGGAAATTTTGGATGAGTATGGGGGAGGCGGCATCAGCTCTGCTGGGGCAGTGGGTGTGACTTGCTGCCCTTCCACTTCTCTCTTTGTCTCTGACACAGCAGACATCTGTTTGGCATCCAGTATATGCTGCTTAGCCGTCTCCCTGAACCAGCCGAGCACCTCCCGCTCTCTGGCCCTCTTTCCTTCTCTGCTGTTGCTTGTGTCTTTTGCTTTGTAGTGTTTGATATTTGCCTCCACTTCTCTGCAACATGCTGCATCAAAGGTCCCCCTCTCAAGCCACTGTAATTTACCAGATGTTCTTCTGTGCCACTTTATCATGCAGTTTTTAATTTGTTTAACAAAATCAGGATGCTGTCTTATTACCAATTCTACTGGGGTTAATAACCCTTGCCCTTTAGTCATTTTAGTTCCCATCATTCCTTGTTTGCAGCTTTCCTCTACTTTTGAAATCTCAGGCTCTCTTTCTTTCTTTGTCCGTATCAGCACTATTATTTTATCTGCAGTTATGGCTGTTTTAAACACTGGTGTCCTTGTAGGTTTGTACTTCAAGTCCTCAGTCCCGTCCTCGGCAGGGGTTTTAGTAATAGGGCCGAATTTGCCTGTTTCCCATTCTACTCCCCCGGGGATGACTCATATCTCCGGCCGTGGATCCACCGCTCCCCAGTGTCTTCCTACTATAGTTGAATTTTCAGGAATCCCCAAAAAGGACGTAAGGAGAGTGTAGCTGAGCTCAATGGACTATTACACAAAGCCTCTAATATTGTTGCAGGAAACTCCTCTCGGGTTTGTTTCAAATTAACAAATTTTTGTAATCAGTCACAATTTTAGATTAATTTCTTGTTCAGTCTGCCAATTTTCTACACCCTCTTTGTCAAAATATGTTCACTCCAGCCAAAAGTGTGCTCTGATGCTACGAGTTTCTACGTCTCCCTCACTGCTGATATGTTCGGGGAGTAATATCTCGTCTTCACTTAACCTCTTCTTCACCGTTACTATCCCTCCTTTCTTCCTCCATTCACTCCTGCTGCTCCTCTTTCCCTATAACTCTTATTTTACACATTAATATTATTACTATTTATTTTTACAAAAGAGATGAAATAAGTTTTAGTTTACGCTAATACGCTTGCAAGATAACAGCAAAGGAGGTCAAAGGCAATCAAATAACAAAGGAACGGTTAAAGAAAAATAGTCTATATAAACAATAATATTAATTTTTACACTTACGATTTGCTCGAGACTTAAAATTAGGTCAAAATATTTACATACATATATACAATGCTCAAGTTAATATGTCCGATCGCTAATTCATGAGCTATGTTGCTGCAGACTTTTAATTTATTCTTTTTCTTAATTTAGCTCTCTGTCGACAGGCTCGGCCATGATTTTAGAGTGTGTGTATGCTGTGATGCGGCTGTGTTGAGATTGTTGTGTGCCGCTTTATCTCTCCTGCTCTGGATGTGCGGGCACTTGTGAAGGAGTATACGCGTCCTTGAGTATGTGCCTATCTGTGTGGGAAAAGACACTCGCCCTATCTCCCTGCTCCTCTAATGCTTTCTATTAACCCAAAATACACTCTCTAACTAATTCTAACTACTTATATTTACACAATTTTCCTATGAATACCTCACAGTAATCTTCTCATAGACAATCAGCAAATTTACAGCATTTAAAAACTCAACACCGCTAAGCGTAGCATTTTACAGCACAATAATATTCGCTCTATCACACCTCAGCTTTTCAATGTATCATGCACAGTTTCCACATTCGCTCTTTTTTCCACAATACTGATATTTCAACCGCTTCTCACGCTCGCTTCATTCACACTCGTCAAGTCTTATCTTCACACAAACGTCACAAAGTCATTGATTATCAGTCTTAAGTCATTTTCTAACTACTCCTTAACTCAATTTGGCGGCAAACAACATTTTAGTTTTTTTCTTCACTAAGCGACACAAGCTGACCGCAATCTACAGGCTCAAACTGGCCTCTACTTCTACACTACCCGGTACAAACTGACCGTCTACTAATGACTCAAACAGGCCACAACTACAGACAATAAAAAACAGATCATTCTACTCTACCCGGTACAAACTGACCGTCTACTAATGACTCAAACAGGCAACAACTACAAACAATAAACAGATCGTTCTACTCTACCCGGCACAAACTGGCCTTTAATTTAACTCTCACTATCCCTTAACTTTAATGATCTTTATTTACTGTCAGCCAAATTAATCCCCCAGCAAACACAAGCGTTGCAACAAGCCAACACACAATACACACATTTAGTATAATTTGCTCACACTCACTCATTCTTTCTGCACCATGGTTTTTGTTACATGCACAAGGTCAGACACAGACATACAACATATATATGCTCCAAACTGTCTCCCGTGATTAATTACTAATTATTAATTATTAATTTCAAATTAAGTTAGGTTCAAAAAGGGTAAATCCTAAATTAGTTCTTTACCTAGGCAGACCACACCAGTCACTCAGACACCACTTCTAATTAGCAGAAATTAAAGGCTCTGCTTACCTTTTTGATTTTTTTTGTGGGCCCGTGGGTCTGGCGACGGGTGAAGGCCGCCACAGGCAGTAGAACTCCGGATCTAATCCCCTCCTGGCTTGGCTCGCCAATTATTTTGTTGTGTTTCTTATCCTTATCTTTGGTGTTTAGTCCGGAAATCCACTTTGGTGATAAAAAATAAATCCACAGGAGACAGAAGTTTTGGAGCAATGAAGACTTTATGCCGGCATAAAGGAGCGCTGTTCAAAAATGAATACAGGTCACATCCGAAGAGCACTGAGGCAAAACAGCCTGTGCAACAGGTTTTGTACCCCTAGTTTTCCACGCCTTTGAACAAACCCCTAGATATTTCATAGGATAAGACACTTCACATTATCATATCACCTTCATTGGTTTGTTACCTTACACCATTAATCAGCATTTTTTTAATATTCATACAGAGGATTGTCTTCGTTCTTTGCTGGAGTTCTGGTAATTTTCCATTGGAGGCTTTCCCTTTTTCCTTGTCCTACTACTACGCACTTTTATTTTCTTACCATTACTTGTTACATTTTCCAAAATAATAAAATGATTATTTCAATTTGAGTAAATATGCCTGTGCTCACACTGACTACATTATGAGTGATTTCAAACACACACAAGATTATATTTGTCATGCAAGTTCATTCCAGTATATGTTCCCTCTTATTCACATTTCAGTTATTAAATGATCTAGTCACTTTAATAATTCCTTTGATTCTGAACAAACATAAGTCATAGAACACAAGACAACCTATCAGTCTAGTCTAACTTCTAATATTACTTTTAAATTCAAAGATATATGTTTCAGCACTCCTTTATTGCATTATTGCATTTCTTAACCATAATCAAATTTGAATCATAACATATTGATTTGAGTAAATATAATTTTAATCATGAAATCGGTCGCATTCTAAAAAATTACACTACATCCACCGGATGTCCTGCACGATCTTTTTGAGGGCATTGTGCCTGTAGAGCTCGCCCTGTGTATCGGAGAGATGATCCGTCGCAAATACTTTACTCTTGAATATTTAAATGAGAGAATAGTGTCATTTCCATACCAGCACGTAGACAAGGTTGACAAACCTCATAAGATACCACAGACCGTTGCCGTAAAGAAAAGCATTGGTGGTAATGGCCATGAAAATGCTACATTACTCAGACTGCTTCCTTTGATTATTGGTAATGTAGTTCCTGAGGAAGATGGACCATGGACTGTGCTGATGGAATTGAAAGAGATAGTAGAATTATCTCTGTGCTCAGAATTTACAAAGGAGTCCATCCAGTATTTACAGTCAAAGATACAGGATCATAGAGAGATGCTAAAACTCAAAAACGCCTTATCAATTCAAATCAAACCTTCTTGTCCTTCATATTTGTGCCATTCCACATACTAACAAACATCAAACTTCATTGGCAAAAGCTTTGCCAGTGAGAAACACATCAAACTAACAAGGTGTCATTTCAGAGCGTGAGA
>JBBMOC010001019.1:0-15418 GCA_037975185.1 Centropyge bicolor | reverse complement strand
AAATGAATAAGATGATCCCAGGGGCCACATACAGGAAATACTAAGGACCCCCAGTCACCGCTGGATCATAAACACCTTCATGTTTGCTCTCTTATTCCCGCTCTTTGTCTGTCTCTGAGGAGCAATAGCATCGCCCTCGACTTGACTGCATTACTGTAATTTCTCCCAGGATCCTGACACAAGCCTGACGTCCACCGCTTCATGTCAATACTTGGCTCCGTCCATTAATCGAACCGAGCACCATTCTTTTATGAGACACAACAAAGCTGGGCGAGCGAGCAGACGCCGCAAAGAGCTGAGTCAAACGTAATTCACCGCTGATCCACATGACATCATGAGATGATTTCTGTGATGAGGCAAAGCATGAATTAAAGGGTCCAACTCTGCATGGAGAAGCTCACATTCTACACAAAGTGACAGGGGTCACTTATAGTAACAGACCCAGAGTTCTGCAGTTTCCCTCAGCTCTGCAGAGCTTTGGAGGGCTTTTTTTATAGCTCACAAGTGCAGTTTCTGGTTCACTCTCACTCCATG
This sequence comes from Centropyge bicolor, assembly GCA_037975185.1. Classification (NCBI taxonomy): domain Eukaryota; kingdom Metazoa; phylum Chordata; class Actinopteri; family Pomacanthidae; genus Centropyge; species Centropyge bicolor. The sequence goes on along the minus strand of JBBMOC010001019.1, from coordinate 14,884 downwards.
TCCATTGGCAATTAGGTCGCATTCTTATATTCAAAAACACATAGCAAACAGTTTGTGAGGCAGTGTGACCAAACACTTCGTACACAGGAATCAAACAAGACAGAACTGATGGGACCATAGTGGGACCAGTAGCTGTCCTCAATGACGCTGCCGGCTCTGAAGTAAGAGAGGGCGAGAGAGGGAGAGAGAGAGAGCAAATCTTAACTTAATTTGGTAATGGTATAAAAGCAAATACAAGCTGGAACAGAATGGGTTTGACAGTTTTATTTTAGGCAGAATGAAGGTTGGGCTGGAGACTCGGCTGGGCTGGGCAGGCAGAGGAGTTGAGAGAGGAATAGACCAGACTGGTTGTTGAGGCGAGGCAGGTTGAATGGCGATCAAGCTGGTGTGGGCAATCTGAGGCACAAAGGGAAAAAACAGGTAAGCAGGGGTCCAGGACAATAAACTGACAAAGCAGGTGATCAGAAGAGGTTTCAGGAAAAAAGCCCTTGACGTCTGTACCACAATGCAGACTGAACAATGTCTGAACCGGGGTTGAATACAGCAGGGCTTGATTGTAGATGAGGTGCAGGTGAGAAGGAACAGCAGCTGCAGGACATCAGATGGGCAGGCAGGAGGAGGGACCAGGAAGACCACGCCCAGCAACACAGAGACAGACTGAGACCAACATGACACACTGAGGAGGGAAAATGACAAGAAACACAAGGGAAGGAGGAGGCAAAGCCCAAACTCTGACATTCTCTTGTTTTTAGTGCCATAACTTACATGCATTTGTTTATTGAATTACTTTACAGTTGTTTACTATAAATTACAATGATAATAGCAATAATAATAATATAATTAAGATGATACTTCTCGTATCACCAGATACAAAATATAAGTTCAGTTTAAGTTGTTTTTTCTGAAGAGCCTGTAGATTAGCTTGCTACTCTCAGTAAACGTGTTGTACAGTTGTAGCTTATCTCCTTCCAGTCAGGAGTAGCCTGTAGCTTGACTGGCTACCATTTCAAAGTGGTTTGCCTGATACTGGCAAACAGCTGGATAGCTAGCTAGCAACCAGCTGTTGAACATAAAAAGCCAGATATTTGTGATACTTGTTTTTCCAGCTCGCTGTGCTGCCCCCAAGTGGCCAAAAAATACATTACTGCAGCTTTAAATAATAAGCAGTACAATTTGTAGCAAAAGTAAAAATATGAACCTGCTGTTTCCTGCTGGAAGTTCACTGTTTGCTCGTTCCCTCATGTTGACTCTGCTCCATGTTGGAGTTTGAACAGACTGAACCCCTCTGAAGGGTTAACTAATACCAATGTTGTTCAGTTCATAAAGCTTGAGAGTTAATTGCTGCAGGACATTTTGTTGCTATTGCTTTGACTCTGTAGCATTTGCATTTTGTTTGCTCGACCAGGTTCAACCTGTTCTGTGACATTCATGCAGCAGCACCAAACGTGGCTCACAGATGATGAGTAAAGCTTTGTCAGGTGGGTGAAGACATACCTTTTATATGTGTAAATGAGAAAAAGAAAATAAATAAGGAACGAAATCGGATATGATTCATGATGCACACACACATGCTCAAACATGTTAGGGTTGTCAGGATAAAAATGTATGTGCTAGTTGAGAATAGATTTTCCTGGATTCATTCAAAAAACTGCATAAAAGTCTCATTTTGTTTACCTGTAATCTAATGCAAAAATAGAACTATTCCTCTCCTGTTTTACACAAAATGTTTCAGTAGGATCACAGTTACTCTAAAAAGTTACCAAAGGGCCGAACAGCTTTAAAATTTACACTACAATTATAGTGTTTAGACCTCTACACGTGCTCCTTAGAGATATTTATTATGGCAATGGTTCTAATGATTTTTGAATGATTTTCTTAATAATCAAAATCTGAGTACCAACCAATAGGAAAATGACTAGAGTAGCAGTTGTGGGATTAATAGCTTTTTTAAAAGTCAATTTAGAAAGAGTTATCTAGACTACAACAAGAAATAAATTGCTTGTACCTTCAAAATAAAAGCAGCAAGTTTTTCAGTAGTAGTCAAAAGCAAATATGTATGGTACAAGAGACCATTTAAATTGACCTACAGGTTACCATCGCTGCACCACAGGGGGACAGGCTGTCAACTTCAGCATCTGAATGCTGCCACTCGGGTTCAGGACATGAAATAAGCTTTTTGGATTCTTTATTTGACAACCAACTGCAAAACTTGACAGCCGACGCAATTGAATTCAGTTAAATTCAAAGAACTTTATTTATCCCCGAAGGGCAATTTAAGTTATTATTATACATTTTTTAACCATGGAGGGGAGGCGTGCTTTTAACAGAGATTGACAACACCAGATCACACAGACTACCTTTGGGCTCATGTTAACCCAGGTGTTCATGAAACCAGTTTAAAATATCATATTTTAAAATAAAATATGATGTCTTGTCTAAAATTAAACTATCAACTGTATCACATTAAAACAGACTAAAATTGCATCTCCACTTAAAACATAAAAATGCTCATTTTATGTTTAGGCATGAATAATAATAATAATAATGATAATAATATAATTCATCATAGTATAACAAACAAGGAGGTCCCCGGTCAATGTGCAAAATCAGAGTTGATGATATGTACTAATTACTTCAGTAAGTACTGCCTGTTATATTGCTATTTTTAACTAAGTAAAAGATATGAATATTTTTCTCAAGATAAAGTTATTTCCTGATACATTGATTTAAATGTATTTCAAGTTCGTCAGAGTGGTTTTAATTTGGAAAAAAAGTTACCGGAAATATAATTTTTCTTTGTCGCTTGTTTGAAACCACGTGACTGGTTTGAAGTGGGAGTGTAAAGATGGTTGCCAGTGTAACCAAATCAAATCTGGATCGATTGAGAAGTTTCTGGATTTTATGCCCAATGTTTCGTTTTAGAAACATCCGTGAATTAACATGTTTGTTTGTCACCGTTAGCATCTTGCTGAGCCAGTCTCTGGCAGACGATCAGGACTTTATGGAGGAGTTTATGAAGCGGGAGTACTCTGTGGTTAAACCGTACCGGGGTGAGTTTACTGTCAACCGGCGCTTAGTTTGACGCAAACGTTAGCTAACAAGTGGAACTGAGCTAATCTAAGTTAACGCTAACCAACAACAGCAATTTCTGCTGTGCTTAATGAGCGTTTCGTTCAATGTAGCCTACTTTTTAAGCTAGCTAATGCTGCTTTAGCTGCTAAGTATAATAATTAACTAAGAGGAACTCTGTACCCCTCAGACTGCTGGTAACTCATCCTAGCTAATGTCACAATACGGGAAATGATAGCTACTATTAGCTCACAACAGTTAGCTAGGTTGTGATGTTGAAAAAGTCGGCCTTCAAATAAAACATAACTTAAAGTTATGTTCAAAGTTAGCTTCGACAAGTGCACTTCTCATAACATATCACGTTAAATACATAAGCTAATAAATTATCCTATTAAAAGTCTCATTATTTGTTGTTTTCATGCTTCTTACACCAGTCAGTATTGATTACAGTAAACATATGAATATAGTGAAAAAATATTTTTGTGGCTGATCACTCATATGCCGAATTTACAATAATAATCTAATGTTTAAAAAAAAGGTCTGAAGTTGCCTTTTAATTGATGTGTATTTTGCAGGTAAGTAAAATCAAATTAAATTCAAAGATTTTTTAGAGCAATTTGGACCAAAAACAATCTGCTCTGCTGAATTGTCAGAGAGCACTTCCTAAAAGTTCTATATGTATATACTGTGGTGAGTACTGTGGTTAACAGATGTATTACTGTTTTGCAGGGTTGGGCTTCTCCATGGCTTCACAGTGGGATCTGATGGGCACTGCCATGGTTACACCTGACCACGTTAGGCTGACCCCAGACCTGCAGAGCAGACAGGGAGCAGTGTGGTGTCGAATTGTAAGCCTGCTGCAGCTCACTGCAAAACCTAACCACACTGCACACGACATTACCAGACTTCCCATGCGTTAACCTCTCACATCCGCCCTCACTCTCACAAAGTTACCCTGAAATTGTCAGAAACGTACACACTGACAGGCCCACTTGATGATATGATATGAAAGCATTTCATGAGCATAATAAAGACCCATATATAGTGACTGATGGTACAACATTAGACAAATTCAGCCTGCTTCAAAAGTCACTCAGTCACCTTTTTAAATGCATACTGCACGTAGCTTAGCATAGCACAAGAATAACCTGCTTGTCTTCATTTCGGTTGCTTTCTAGCCTTTGTACTTGCGAGATTGGGAGCTCAAGGTGCACTTTAAAATCCACGGCCAGGGAAAGAAGAATTTTAATGGGGATGGAATGGCTATCTGGTTAACCAAAGATCGCATGAAGAATGGTAGGTAGAGGCTGTGTGTGTCTCATACAGTGAAAAGAAACTTGCTGTTGAAAATGATTTAATGTAATGTGAAAAATACAGGTTGGACCCCAGTATTCCCAGACCATGTTTACTAAGCCTACTATTCAGAGTTGGCTCATCTTTGTGCTTAACAAAACTGTTCAGTTGAACAGTTTTTAAAGAAATAAACAGTATTTTTGGAAATGTGCTTCTTTGTCACTTTACTTTGTACCATGGTCAGATGATGTGATTGATATATCACTGATTTCAGCTCTGCACATCATGTACAAAGTGACTTGAGAGACCAGGGTGTGGCATCATGTGTGCACCCCCAGCTAAGTGCTCTTAAAACCACATTTTTTGAGTTTTCTATTTCCACAATGTTAAATACACAAGATACAATATGTAATGTGTAATCCCTATTGTCAAGGGGAGGTGGGAGGATTTTTATATTACCTCCACTGGTCTTTGATTTTCATCTTGTCCACATATCATATGTCTTTGATTTTAACCCCCTATTCCAACTCTCTGTTTTTAAGCAAACTTGCTGGTCCTCCTGTAATTTAAGTGTAGTCCAGAGAGACACTTTACATTTTAAAAGTATATCACTTAAGTCTTTATTACTTGTGTATTCAAAGGTACCGGCTCCTTTTTGTCTGAATCCCATTCCCTCTGCCAGGGGTTAATCATGGCTGTTATCAGAGCCTGTCTCTCCCCTAACAAAACCTACTTTTATGATTTTGTTATCATGTAATTTTAGAGCCTTCTTTGCCAGCTTATTTTTCCTTTAACATCCATATGAGCAGGGACACAACAAAGCTTGTAATCTACAGTCAGCAGAAAATGCCCTGATGTACCTCACTCTTTCTTCACAGGTCCTGTGTTTGGAAACATGAACCAGTTCACTGGACTTGGAATATTTGTGGACACCTACCCCAACGCAGACAAAAGCCATGATGTGAGTGACAGCTGATCGCTTCTTTTTGCTGCCTGTGTTATTGTATTTTTCTGAATGGACAATACATCAACCGATCAACCATTAAATAAATGACTGAATTCAGACAGTCTTGACACACAATGTAAAAGCCACACTGTTATTTTCGGTTTGAAAGTGATCTCAAAAGTATGTCGTATTTCTCTTTCTGCAACCCTCTTAAATGTGCAGAGGACACAACCTGGAACTCAGGTAGTGTCAAAAACAGCCGTTTATTCCATGAGCCGAGGATGTTCATCCATTGTCTTAACCACTTCACCATCCCATGATATCTCATGACATACATTTGTTTTGATTCATCAGTGCTACCTGGTGTCAGACTGCAAGAGTACAACAGTGTACTGTGGTTGTCCTGTGTTTAACTCCCTCCTTCTTCCTCACAGAGGGCTTTCCCATACATATCCATGATGCTGGGGAATGGGACTCAGTCATATGACCACGATCGTGATGGGCGGCCAACTGAGCTTGGAGGATGTTCGGCTATGGCACGTAACTCAATCTACGACACATTTCTTCTCGTCAGATACTCCAAAAACAGACTCAAGGTATGAAACCCTCTAAGGTGGGATTGATACAGTGTATATACATTTGGGTTTGGTTTGATTTAGAATCTAGAGTGATACTGATGGTAATTAAATGTGGCAGATTAACTCCTGGCATTAAATTATCTTTCATCTTGTATCTCCACTCATACTGACCTTTCCCTCTTCCACCAGCTCATGGTGGACGTAGACGGTAAGCAGCAGTGGAAAGACTGTGCTGACATCACAGGAGTGCGTCTACCCACACGCTACTACCTTGGTGCCTCTTCTGCCACTGGAGACCTGTCAGGTATTAAAGCTCAAGAATCACCCACAGATTGCTTGACCATCATACTGGGTTACAAGTACTACAACCATAGCAGTTCTATTAAGTTAACAGATGAGATGCAAAAGTAGCTTTCCTCCCAAACACCAGAAGAAATATTCAATGGTCACAAAAGATTATGTGAAACCGATTATGTGAAAGTGTTACTCACTGATGTGAACATGTTGCTTTAGATAACCATGACCTCATTGCCATGAAGACGTACCAGCTGACAGTCGAGAGGACTGCTGAGGAGGAGGAAGAGGAGGAGGTCACCATCCCCAGTGTTGACAACATGGAACAGTTCCAAGGTAGTTATCAGTTCTTTCACTCGTAGTTTCCAGAAGATTGTGTTTCATTTGAGTACAAAGTACTTAAAAAAAAACAAAAACGAATAGTCAAAATCAAAGCAGCAGAGGCCATTGGATCATTTTCCAAAAACAGTCGATCACTCACTTCCCATAATGCAACTCAGTAGCAATTGTCATGAGGCTTTCTCTTCTTGGGAAAATCACATATTTTGCAAAGAAACGTTTAGAAAACAACAACACAAACATTGACAGTAACTTTTCCACATGTTCACATTGGAGGTAGAAGTTTAACCGCATGACATCTAACTTAGTGCTGACAGACAAAAAGAATAACCTGCCAAACTGGTAGGTTATTCTAGGTTTAGGCTAAGGTACCAGGGCAGCACCAGGCTACCCCCTAACACCAGGATTGGTTTGAAATAAACATCAAGTCAAAAGTGGAACTTAGCAGCTTAAAGTTAGCAACAGTAAAGTATCCGTGGAACCATGAAAGACGAAGAAAGTAAGAAAATAATAAAGCGATTAAAACAGATGAACGAGGAGAGAGATACAGTAAACAGCAGCTATCGATGTGGTGCCCAATCACAAGCATGGGATTAGCCTAGGTGTTAATGCTAGAGATTGAAAGCAGTATTTACTCAACATAGAGAATATTATACAACTGTTTTCACAGGCTGAGTAGTACTCCCATTCCAAGTAAACAGAATCTCATGAATGAAATGCTGTCTCATTTGCCCTTTGATCAGGGTCTGTTACTCTAGTCTTTCATCCTTTTGCCTTGCAGTGGAAGTCCAGGAGGAAGGGATGAGCGGAGTCCAGTTCTTCTTCACCCTCCTCTTCTCCATCCTGGGCCTGGGTGTGCTGGCGGTGATAGGGCTGGTGCTTTACGGGCGCTGGAAGGAGAACAAACGCAAGCGATTCTATTGATCAGAGAACGAGTGATCCATAGGTTTTCAGAATGTGTCTTTCGTAATCAACATACGACACACCAATGCAAAGACTGCCATAGCTTTACTGAACCATGCAATCGAATTCACAAAATGAGCAAACGTATGGGTCTGAAGCCCAGAGCCGAGAGAACAAAAACACCCGAGATGAACATGTGAGGAGATCATGAACAGGTGAGACAGCTGTGAAATATTCTTTTCTTTTTAGTCTAATGGAAGATAGATGAGCTAAAACTGCTCTAGTAGAATTTCTGTGTTAAAATACGTTCATCTCAAACTAAAGACCGTGGGTCTGCAACAGCTGCACTAATCAAGACACTGTAGATTTAACATGTTTGCCCATCTGAGTTTCTGCTCTCAGTAGTCAAACAAAAAAATCATGATCCATCACAGATACTGTGTGTAGTTTACTGACATCATGTTACAGGATTGTGGTACTGGAATTTAATGTGTAGTTACCTCTTACTGCCACTTGAGGCTGCCGACGTTCAGCTTTAATCTGACTTGTAGCTGCTGTGAAGACCAATCAACCTGTGGATAATTGTATACTTCTTCTTGCTGCACTGAATACGTCTGATTGTGTTGAGCTCCCATGCATTTGAGAGCACCTTATAAAACAAGCAAAGCACTTACATCAGCTGAAGTGGATTAGCTGTTTATAAATGTATGATGATACATTGCGCACTGTTGTACATTAAGAAAGGAGTCTGAGTGAGCAGTGCTGTTTGAAGTGCCTAGCTAGGACCAATAAAGACAGGTTCTTACTATGTTCCAGTATTTGCTGCAGGTGTGAGCGCCCCTTTTATTTTTTCTTTTCGACATCACAAGTTATTTGGCTTCATTTACTTTGTGAAGTTATCTACAGTTCTCAGTGATGATAAGTTGGTGCAAAGGTTTATCCAGAATCTCTGTCACTGCTGTACCCCAAATAGATTTGTTTAGTATTTTCTGTGGCACTGAATTTAATCAGACCCCATTTCATGGAAACCTTTTGCTGTTTTATCGACCTAATTTATTTGTCATCATGTTGCTTTTGACTTTAGCTCGAGCATCCACTGTGAATTAAACAGCCATATGCAGAATCATGTAGAAAAATGTGAGTTTGAGTAAATTGAAGCATATGTGAATATGAATACTGGTTAGTTGTTTAACCTGGACTATAACTACTGCCGTCATATAAGCTGGTGCCTTATCCCCGGTGTCCAACAGATGCAACTGTGTTACGTTCAAACATTGTCACGGCCAGTGGGCCAATGTCCGTCAGACTGGTGACCACTGTGTTTCACTCATGGCCATTTTCTGTATCCATATTGGCCCCATTCAAACATGTTCATTACAACTAGAGTATTTCCTTTTTGAGATGAAACTCCAATAGTTCCAACCTCTGAAATTCTATGATGGACTCTTGGACACCCCCCACTCCCCCAACAATCCAACTGTCAGCAGTGTGTTAAGTGTCATAAATGAACTAATAACATGGTTACAGTGTGCTTGTCAAACAAAATATTTAAAACAACTTTAAACAAGATTTGAAGTGTCTCTGCTCAAGAGTGGACTGTTTGAAGACACATTTGCAGTGGACGCCTGACGTGCGAGGGAGCGGTGGCACGGCTGCATCCTTTGGACACGAGAGGTTCTTCAAATGGCCTTTTCCATAACAAGTGTATAATCTAATGTTATTACATTTAATATGGCTCTGTCGTTCCAGTGAGTAACAATACTGGAACCCTGAAACTGAAGCATGCATTCACTTTATTATTTTCAACTATGCTTGTCCTACTGTGATGTCAAAATTTCTTCTGTGAAAAAGCCCATGAGGCCCACAAAAGTTGAATTCCACATCAACTGGTGGGTTTTCACTCTGCAATAGTACAGAAAGAAAGTAAGGATTGTGAAGTGAGTAGTGTGAAAGCAGACATACATTTAGCATTCTATGATAGACAGTTCATATTACCCAAAATGCAACATCAAAGTGACACCAGACTTCACACAGCTCCCTCTAGAACCACAAAAGTCTTTATACAACTTTTCTCACATACACAGTCAAACCTTTCAACACCTGCAGACAGACGTGTGTTAAATCAGTGGAGTTCTCCTTTAACCTTGATGTTCATGCAAAAATATCTGCTCGTGTAAAATGACCCAGAAGTCTGCTTCGTGTATATGAAATGTATATGATATTTGGTATATTTGGTTGAGTCATACTGTATAATGATGCAAAGTTCACTGAAAGACAAACCAGCCAATCAGCATCTCTGTCCCTGTGTTTTCCATCTACATCCATTTAACTTTGTATTTCTCTGAACAAATTTCAATCTCCCACCAGGATGGAAACATAAAGGCCAAAGCTGCACGAATGTGATGAAAACCTACTGTGAAGTTTGATCTGTGTGTTTGTCTGTGGAGATGCAGCAGGAGTGAGCAATAAATGAATAAATGAATGAATGAATGGATGTGACATTCACACAACCAGCAGCTTCAAACTGAGCACCAGCACCTTTTAATTATTCAAATTAACTAATGTTCACGTTCACATTTTCTACAGTGAAATATTTCTAGGAGTGTTAACTGTTGGGGAGTTTTTCATTCTCTAGTTGTGTATTCATGCATATTTCATTTTGGTTTTCATAGCTGTTGAAGCCATGTCAATCAGTAGGTAGCATTTAAAACCAATCAATGGTTCTAACTTTACCAACAAAACCTGCATCTTGAAATTGTTTGTTGTAATCAGTAACGTCACCATAAGCCATCAATGGGCGAACATCTCTGTAGTCACTTATTGAAATGATTCTTGTCATGCTCCCATTCTTCTCAGTAAAGGTTTCTATGGTGATTATGTGGTTATGTATTTTTTGTTTCTCTCTGATTTTTCTGAATGTTTGACACATGTTTAGATGTTAAAAAAAGACAACTTTGCCGGATGCACATTTCGTATTTAGGCTCTAAAAATGCATCAAAGACCTGACATACAATTCTCCTGGAAAGTATCCAGATGAGCTCACCACACACTTTAATGTGCAGCAGACTTATTTTAGAATAGACTGCATCAGAGGTGGATCGAGTAGCTCAACAATACAAAGAAGTGGAGTCCTACTTTAAAAGTAATTCCCAGTTCTGTCAATCACACTCCAGCAGTGTCTCTGGATATTTACACTCTGAGATACACTGGTGGGTGGAAGCTCGGTTTAAGAGCCATCCTGCTGTCAGTCAGCTCAGTATGAGCTGGGTGCTGTAATGCATTCAAACCAGAGCTCACTGTAGTCTGAGCATGAGCTGTTTACACCGCACCATCGACAGACTACAGCACGGGCAGAGCAGGCCAGTGCCTACATTACAGTAGATGGGGGGTTGAGGGTTGAGGTCTTCTGGGCTCATTAGGATGAAAAACACTGATATTCCAGTCAAACCTTCTCTCCAAAGCCAAGTCAGCAGGAAACGCATGTAGCAAGCCACAGACAGGTGTGTGCTCATCATTCAGCATTTGTGTTATTTATAGGGAGCAAGACCTCTTTCCCCATTTGATTTTGTGAGTTGAGTCTGAATCTATATCTTGCTGACTATCTCCCAGCAGCATTGGGGAATAAGACATGCCTGCTGTTGTCCTCATCTGTGACCGGAAACCTAATGCAGCTTCTGACTCAAAAATCCATTAAAACAGCCTCTAAAATACAACTGTGGTCACAGACAGTACTTTCTATGAGTGTGTCCATGAAATCTTCACAGAGGTAGCTTATGAGAAATATGAGTTTTTGTTGTAGTCCTGATTTTTGTCAAATATACATGTTGCTTGTATGTGAGACCAGTTTCAAGTCTGATCATTCATGCAGCTCACTGATTGGCTCATTAGACTGCTTTTCTGTTAGTGTTATGTCCATGCTGTCGCCTCCTCTCATGAATGCGTGTCAGCCACTTTGTCCTCTCCTGTAGGACATACAGTACTTTAATACACACACTATACTCAGTAGGACACATACATGGTTGGTTTGGGTCTTTTCATGAGATTTGTTGACAATATGAAAACAATCCCACCTGTCTTGTTTTTAATCTATTTTATACAGTCTATGGTGTGAACACAGACATGCATAAATGCTGATCATAACCAGTCTTGGTCTTGAATAAAAACGAAAGGAAGCGTGAACATTTTAAACAAACTTTTAATAAAACTTTAACATCCATTGGTAAATTGTCACAGACAATGAAGACGCAAGAGATTCAAACATTTGACAACAACCTCATTGTAAAATAATATAGTGTCCATTTGTACAGCGGCCCAGCAGGCCATCAGCATTCAGCAGACAGAGGCTTCACCAGCAGGTCTACTTCAAAGATCGTCCGTACCCTCTTGCTATATTGTCCTCGGTTTCGGCTGCCTCCTTGAGCGCCTGCATCACCAGAGCATTCCTCTTCCTCGTCTCTTCCATCCTCGCTGGGTTGGCTTCAGGCAGGTTCTGATGGGCAGCACAGCAAAAGGCAGACATGAAACTCCATTAAACCACAGGAAGGAAATGTTGAGCTGTACTTTTTATTTTAAATATGTTCACTTTTTCAGTTGTTAAAACAGCTTTTCTTCCAATGACATCACAATATGTTGTAAGTATGTTTCCTGTACTGGTATCCACATCCACTGATATGCAGATGATGGTCACATGATCAACACAGGCAGCTCAGTTATCATTACTGTTATCTTACAGGTCACCTTTTGGCTGTGGGTTCAACCAAAAGCTGAATTTCCACTCGTGGTATGAGGCACAATACATTACTTTTATCACCCACACTTTCACGGTTTCAGTTTGATTTCCTCACTTAAATGTCCCACAACAATGTCTTATGACTGTCCAGTTGTCAGAATCCAAATGAAAGAAGAGAGCAGCTGATGAATGGCAGCAAAAACACATGAGGTGAGGAGAGGCAATACAAGATGATAGTTTTCATTGTTTATCTGTCAGATGTTATTCTAAAAGTCTTCGCGTCCCGATTTGTTACCAATAGTTTTGTTTCGCTCCATGATACTTGAAGAGTCATGGACTGTATGAAGTCTATGAGCAGAGCTGTTTAAAGTCACATCTCATGTGTTGGAAAATGTCAAAAAGCACATTGATCCAGTCCATCAAAGCTTAGTTTTAGAAACCACTGAACACGAGGATCAGGGCTGACCTTGAAAGAGACTAATCATTTCACCATGAGGGATCAGACCTGAAACTGCTTCAACAGTCACCTGTTAAACACTGGTGACAGAGGGAGATCAGTGTCATTTCAAACTGTCTTTTCAGCAGCTTTTTTCTTTCTCTTCTGCTACTTTCATTGGTGGCAACATTTTGAATCTCCACGTACAAACTCTGAGCAGCATGCATGGCGTCACGTGACATGGCGGTGTAGCCTCAACCTTCGCTGCACACTGGATGAAATGTTATTGTGTTGAAAGGTAGACGTGAAGGATTCTGGGAGTTGTAGTATGTTATGTTTTTAAATAACCAGCCTATTCATTCCTTAATGTAACAGGAACCTATTTATGACTCAAATGGCAAACTATAAACTAACATGAAGCCTTTCAAATATACAGAAAACAACTTTTGAGACACAAACTACCGTTTTAGTACACAGTCAAAGTACACAGTTATAGTACACAGTCAGTCTGAATTGAGCTTTTTCAAGCTCGTAGTTTGTTTGTCCAGTGAACGACAGTGAGCTGAATCACCTTGATGAGCTCTTTCCGCCTGTCTTCTCCTGGAGAGATCAAAGACCACATGCCGTAGCCGAGCCCCACAACCGCGGCCAGGGCGGAGGCGCTGATGAGGGAGCGCAGGCTGCTCATCCCGGAGAAGAACCTGAGTCACCGCCGATTAAACTCTCATACAGTCCAAGCTCTTCACTTAGGTAACGTCCAACCATGGAGCTATTCTGTAACAGCAGCAGTGCTTCCTGGGATATCTATCTTCTTCGTCAGTCTACCAACAACATTCGGAGGACTCTCTTCTTCGTGTTTTTTCGGCGGATCGGAGTCCGACGTTAAGTCCATACCGCCACCTGCTGGATCGGAGTGTCATGGCACTAAAGTAGGGACACTGAATTCAAACTAAGAATGGTGGACCCAAGAAACAATGTGTGAATTCTCAATACTCCCAATTCTTCAAGTCATTCGTTCAACAGCCAAATGTTTTAGTGCAGTGCTTCATAAAAAACAGTCATTTAACCAGACCAGCAATTAGGAATCCCAGTGTTGATTTTGGTTAGTTCTTAATTGGACCCAGGAGCGAGACACAGACAAGGGTGAAGAGGTAAAATAGGATTTATTCAACAAAAGAAACTCCAGGACTGACAGGAAAAAATCAAAAAGGTGACTGAAAACAGGAAGTCCAGGTGGAGCTGAGGTGCTTCAGTGGGTGGAGTGGTAGGTGGGTTCTGAGGCAGGACAGCAGGAGACATAAAGGTGGAGATGAGGACAAGACACTGGACAAAAGGGAACATTGGAAGACAAAAACACTGGAAACAGGAATCACAGCTTGCCGGTGGAATCAGAGGTCTTTTAAAGCTGCCAGTAACGAGGTGAAATTGGGGGCAGCTGAGAGAATAGAGAACCCCAGCACCTGAGACCACGCCTCCAGCCACTGAAGCAATGCCTGAACGACACTGAAGTATAAAACTCAACATACACTGAAAATAAAACACAAGAGAACAAAACCACGACAATCCTCATTTATGGATATTCTCTGATTGCATCCCATCAGGTCCACCTCTTCCTTCTTGTATCAATACATTTTTAAAGTTGCCAGTGCCCTAAACATTTATTCCAACAAGGGCTATTTCAATGACCAAAGTGGCTGTCATACCTGGCTATTCTATGTCTGCCAGAAATACACAGAGTAGTTAAGAAAAATGTTAATCTATAGTACCAGTCAAAAGTTCAGACACTCACTCATTCATTTTTTCTTTAATGTAGATTAATATTGAAGACATCAGAACTATGAAGGAACACATTTAGAATTAAGTAGTAAACAAAAAAGTGTTAAACAAACCAGAATATGTTTTATATTTTAAATTCTTCAAAGTAGCCACTGTTTGCTTTGATGACAGCTTTGCACACTCTTCATGAGTGAATGGATTTCAGTTCGCAGGTTCGCCTTCTCAAGAGCTAATGTGTGGGATTTCTTGCCTTCTTGATGTGTGTGAGAACAAGGACGGCCAAGAGTTAGCTCTTCTGCAGAAGATAGGCAACTGCAATATAACAGCACCTCAGATTACAGTCCACATAAACTGTGAGTGGATGGTTTCTACATATGTGGTTTCCTCCGTGAAGCATGGAGGAGGAGGTGTGATGGGCTGGGGTGCTATGCTGCTGACACCGTTGGAGATTTATTCAAACTACACAAACAGATAGATAGATAGATAGATAGATAGATAGATAGATAGATAGATAGATAGAT
>JBBMOC010001017.1:746-15436 GCA_037975185.1 Centropyge bicolor | reverse complement strand
ATATATATATATATATATATATATATATGATCAATCAGCATACACACGCACAAACACACTTGCATACCTATAGGCTGATGAAATAGCAGAGGAGCATGGAGCGTGAGGAGCAAACATAAGATAAGATAAGACGAACTTTATTTATCCCAAAGGGAAATTCAATTAAATCAGTGAGTTCATTTATTTATCAAAGAGTTGTACAGTCTGGAGTTACACTGACTTTCATCACATCTGCAGTCAGTTTTACTTACAATTTCAACTGATTCATAATCAGAGTACAACTACGTTTTCAGCGGGGCAGTGTGTGTGTATTTGTGCACTATAGAGCCTGAATGCGCCTGAATACGTAAATAAATATATTTATTCAAATACTTTGCCACGCTTTCTCTCTTTGTTTTATAACTGTGGCGATGTTGCCTTTCTTTTTTCATTTGCTCCTTTACCTCCTCGTAAGCCTCAATGAGGATTTCTGCCTCCGACGGGAAAAGGACGCCACTCTCGTTGCCATGGTGAATCAGTGACTCTGTGATCGATGGACGGGGTCTATCTGAGGAAGCCGCGTGCGCGCACTTATCCAGGATCGATTTCACCTGGCTTGTTGAATCCGTGTCTGCTCATCCTGGCTTGCTCTTTGTGCAACCAATTAAGCCTGGACGCTCTTGTTTTGGATTCGCTGAACTCGGCTCAGTCACTTATCCCGGATGTCTTAATCCTACTTTTGTGCAACGGGCCCCTGGTTGTTGGTGAGATCAATTCATGACCAACTCTCCAGGCTTGATTAGTTTTTGGTCAGTCTAATATAATCTAGTTGAATTGTGTTGCAAATAAAAGCCTTTAAGAATCTTTAAAAATCTCTTTTATACTATCTAACATGTTATAAAGTTCATTGTTAATTAAACAAATGATTTTTTTGTTTTGTTGGAATCTGAATTCTTTTCTTCAAAATTCTACAGAAAAAATCTGTTCAATGTTTAAATATTATAGGATCAAAGCCTAAAAAAACCCAGGTCTTCGTTTGAGATACAAACACAACAATTGCTGCTGTAATTGAAATGTCACTTGTCACATCACTAAGTTACTTTATATTTGCCACTTAGTTGTACATACTTTCTTTAAAACACACACACACACACACACACACACATTTTTATACTCTTATCTATTGTGGTCTTTTGTGTGCCACTGTCTTTTGCTGCTGCAATGCCCAAATTTCCCCTATGGGGATCAAGAAATAATGATCTTTTCTTCCAAAATGCTAATACTTTACCACTTTTGATAAACATTTATTGTAGCAACACATTAAAGCGAATGCATGTGCAGTTTAATTCAAGCCCATCAATTTAACTGAGGTTGTACTGAGTGATAACGTTCCACTGTCTCAGTTTTACTGCCCTGTTTTCAGTCAGTGTGGTTCACCTTTGACTCTGACCTACACGTCTCTCAATTCCATTGGCTTCATTACATGCTCACTGGATTTGACTCAGTGCAGGCGACAGACACTTTCAAATCAGTGGCTCTTACTGAACCCAGTCATTGAGCTTCAGAGTCAAACACAACTCACATCTGTCTTGTCTATTCTTTCATTCCAACTGTTATTCAGCCAATTCACAGAAGACTTTGACAGTAAAACAAGAATAATGTTGGATGAACACTCACCCTGCCTCAGAGCTCCTTCTTCTCCTTCTGCTCCAAACACAGTCTAACCTCTGACTGAACACTTTCAGTTTTATTGTTTTATTGCTCCCTCCCACTTTCATGTACTTTGATCACCAGGTTGTTGGTGAGATCAATTTATGTCCCAGCCCCACTACTATCTGATTGACTTTTGAAGGCTTCTTTAACATAATAACATTCTCTAATATATTTTTTTCAGCCATTTTGACTTGCCCACGTCTTTTGCTGGCTGCGTATGTGTGATGGCAGACGCCACACAGAATGGTTTTGGGTGGTAGGGTGCACACACTCACCTCACTTTCAGTACATGTTATGTTAATTTGCAGTCCACGACACAGGTTTATTTGATTTGTGTGTGAATACATCTACGGATGCGCTGGGACACATCATCAGTGTTGTTACCTGAGTTCACAGGGTGTTTCGGGTCTTTCAACAACATACACCCTCCCTCAGGCGACCCAGCCGGGGGTGATCAATCCCCAGCTTGTGTCCCAGCAGCTTAAGCCCACTTTTCGGACCTCTTAATCCAAATCCACCTTGAGGCTCTCTCTGCAGCCTCTGTGGCGGACTTGACAGCTCTCCTCTTCGCAGCACCTGCTATTCCAAGGAGGCTGTAAACCTTGCACAGGGAACGTGCAGCAAAGCCCCGGCAACCCACCTCGACTGGCTCACAGCGGGATTTCCAGCCTCTCTTCTGGCATTCTTCGATGAGCTCCTGGTATTTGAGTCGCTTGCGCTCATTGGCCTCTTCCATGCGGTCTTCCCAAGGGACTGTCAGTTCCACTAAGAGGACTTGCCTGGAAGAGGCAGATGTCAACACCAGGTCGGGTCTCAAAGAAGTTGTTGTGACATGGTCGGGGAACTTGAGCTGCCTGCCCAAGTCAACTCGCAGTTCCCAGTCTGATGCCGAAGAGAGGAGGCTGGCCGATGGCTTTGGCTTTGAGTGTGGCTTCTCTCCAGCCTTCACAAAAGGAATTGGCTTTCGGCTACTGGCATGTTTGTTGTTTGCCACAGCGCTGGATATAGCCTCCGCCAATGCCTTCAGCACCTGGTCGTGTCTCCAGCGGTAACGGCCTTCTCCAAGGGCTGTGGGGCAGCTGCTCATGATGTGCTCCAGAGTGCCTCTTCCTGGACAGAGAGAGCAAGTTGGGAGGTCGCTCTTCCCCCAAATGTGCAGGTTGGCTGGGCTTGGTAGAACATCATAGACAGCTTGGACCATGAACTTGATGCGTTGGGGTTCTGCCTTCCAGATGTCATTCCAGGTCAGCTTCCTCTCCAGTGCCCCTTCCCATCTCGTTGATGCTCCTTGCTGCCGCATGCTCACCATCTTGCTGGTCCTCGCATCCTCGACACCTGCCCGCACCTCTCCCAGGACAAGGTCCCGCCTGTCCTTGCCCTGTACCTTGTCGTACCGGGGCTGCGGGATGGCGCCCAGCCCTGCCCGACCGATTGCCACTGTGCCCACCAAGGCCTTGTGTCTCAGACGAGACTCTGCTAGCTCTAGCCCCTCTTGAGCTTTGAACTTCCTGCCTGTCCGAACCTCAATGCCTGCTGATGCCACTCTGGTGTCACTGGAGTTGCGGTACATCAGTGCTTCTCTGGTGCGAGAGACCCTGAATTCCTCCTCCAGGCTGCTGAAGGGAAGCTGGAGTTTGTTGCTTCTGCCGTACAGCGCTGCACTCGTAAGACTGCGCGGCAGGCCCAGCCATCTTCTGAGGTAGGAACTGATCTTTCTCTCCAGGGTCTCTACCGTGGACAAGGCCACCTCGTACACCAACAAAGGCCACAAGATGCGGGGAAGGATGCCATGCTGGTACAGCCAAGCTTTGAACTTGCCGGGTAGGCCAGTTTTGTCTATTGCAGACAACCAAGCCTCTAGCTTCGTGATGGTTGCTTGGATGGACGCTGCATCTCTGAGGCTACAGTCAAAGGTCTTGCCCAAGCTTGTGACTGGTTTCTCAGTGATCGATGGTATTACCGTTCCATCAATAAAGAAGCGAAACTTGTCCACCACTTTTCCGCGCTTGAGAACCATGGACCTGGATTTTGTTGGTTTGAAGCTCATCCTTGCCCAGCGGATTAGCTTCTCTAGGCCCTGCAGGATCCACCTGCACCCTGGCACTGATGTGGTGGTAACCGTCAGGTCGTCCATAAAAGCACGGATGGGGGGTTGCCGAACTCCCGACTTGGATAAGGGGCCTCTGCATTCCGTCTCAGCTGCTTTCACCAACATATTCATGGCAAGGGCGAACAGGATAACTGAGATCGTGCAGCCAGTTATGATCCCTTTTTCGAGCCGATGCCAGTCGGATGTTACACTCCCTGAAGTGACTCTTAGCCTGAAGTTCCCGTAGTAGTTCAGGATTAGGTCCTTGATTGTGCAGGGAATGTGGTGACGGTCCAAGGTGGTTTCTACAAGCTTATGGGGGATGGATCCATATGCATTGGCGAGGTCAAGCCAGAGCACCGCCAGGTCTCCGTTCCCCTCTCGTGCCTCCCTGATGAGCTGGGTGACCACTCCAGTGTGTTCGAGACAGCCTGGCACTCCGGGTAAACCGCCCTTCTGTACTGCTGTGTCAACGTACTTGTTCTTCATAAGGAAGTCGGTCATCCTTCTGGCGAGGACGCTGAAGAAGATCTTTCCCTCCACACTAAGGAGTGAGATGGATCGAAACTGCTCCAGTTTGGTGGAATTTTCCTCTTTTGGGATCCAGATTCCCTCTGCCTCTCTCCACTGATCTGAGATGGTCCCTCTACGCCAAATGACACGTAGCAGTTTCCACAGGATTCTGAGAAGGTTTGGACAGCGCTTGTACACCTTGTAAGGCACTAGGCTGGGACCTGGAGCGGAGCTTGCTCTGGCGGATTTAACCACCTGCTGAACTTCCTTCCAGGTGGGCACACAGGTGTCAAACTCCACCAGCGGGGCTGGTACGTCCATTAGGGCCCTCTGTGGTCCTAGCTCCTGCTCTCTGTCCAGGTCGCGGAGGGTGTTGGTGAGATAGTCGTCTACCTCCTCCTTACGACATTCAAGGCGCCCACTGCGCTTCTGTCCCAACAGCCTCTTAGTGAACCCAAAGGGGTTGGCTACGAAGGAGCTCCGCTTCCTAGCTCTCTCTGTCCTCCTCCTCCTGTGCCATTCCGCCCTGCGCAGGGTTGTGAGCTTCTTCCGGATGATGTGTCGAAGCTCAGCGAGAGGTGGTTTCTCAGCTTCAGTTGCTGTCTTGAACTGCTTCGCCAGCACTCGCAATTCTTTCCGCAACTGGTGGATCTTATCTGCCCTGCGGTTGTTGGTATAGGGGGGCTTGCAGGACTTGGTCTCCTCGATGCCGAACCTCTCAGCCCCGAAGCTTATGATGAGGGTCGTCAGGTTCTTGAGTCGTCCCTCTACATCTCCTCTTGCTGTTGCGTTGATGATTCCAGATGTATCCTCATCAAACTGTTGCCATAGCTTGTGCTGCTTTCCTTGAGGCCATTTGATCCGATGACGCTGGACTACTCTGCTAGGAGTTGGAGTTTCAAGCACCTGGAGGTTCTGGGCTCTGTGGGTTGTCACCGGGCCGGGCTCCTCCTGCGTCTCACCAGGCGTTGGTCCTGTGCGCTGTGCTGTCGACTCCTGGACCAAGCATTTCATCCGGGCCTGATGTATTTTTAGGCCATGGTTGTTCTTGCAGACCTTTCCGCAGATGCATCTGCTATTCGTTGTCGATTGTCCATTTTCCGAAGTCGTCATCAATAGGTCCGTCCTTATAGACACTCTTCATCAAACAATTCAAATCCACATCACAGTTTACTTGATTTATAATTTCTTTATTTTTCATTTGGCTTTACACTGTTTAAATGGCGTGCACACATTTTCACATTGCAAAGTCAGAACTATATTGTTTTTTGCTGTTATATTAATTTCTTTGTTCTTTGAGTTACCGTGCTGCCTGTGGGGATGAGTCAGCTGGAGGCAAAAGGCATGGCCAAGGGACTGGACCATTCAAATCCTGTGGTGAGGTCATTGGGCCGAACCATGTCCAGCCATGTCAGAGGGGGGTTCGGATTTAGTTAGGTTTTCCTTTTGTATTAGTTTTAGTTGGCGTCCATTTTGTTTCTCCCTTTTGTGTTAATTGGTTTGGCCAGACCAGTATATATGTTCCCTTGTGTTTCATTGTTTGGGGTCAGTTTTTGTGAGCACTCATTTTGGTTGCTGTTGTTTGAGTATAGTTATTGTTTTGTTGACCTCTTTTTATAAACCTTGATTTTTGAATACTTGGTTTATATTATTTACTTCTTTTTGGGTGAATAAAACCCTGCTTTTTCAACCAACACCTGTGTTCCTCGTTGCCTCACTGCTTGGTCCCTGACAGTAGGAAATAATAAGACCTCTTGAAAAAGCTTTTGATGTTTCCCATTGCAGCAATGGATTGTCTCTAGAGGATGCATTTATTGATAGAAAGGATTGAAATTCTTCAGTGAAGTAAGAGATAAACTTATGATCTGTAGAATTAAAGGGTTAAACCACCAGTGTCTAGTCTGAGGGGTCTGGTTCTAAAGGTTGAGTTGGACAAAGACCGCAGCACTATATTACCTATGGAGCTACATGCAATTGATTCCATCAAAATTTTTGGAGCAAAAAAAAAAATCTAGCATCTATACTCTTCTATAGTCTTCCTCTTTGTCTGTTGAATGTTGAGCTCTCCTTACATCTGTAAATTGCAAATCTTCACAAAGAGCATTAATAACTTTAGCTTGAGGAGAGAGGGACTGGCTTCCCCAGGGGCACTTGTGCATAATTGGCCTTAGATGGCAACAACAACATTAAGATCTGACAGTTTAAAAAATGACATCATCAAAAAATCACTTGGACGGCCTGAAGGGTAGTGAACATTCGTGACTGTAATCTCCTCCCGGTGTAAGATGCCCCTCAACATTAAGTTACGTTCATTCGGATCCTTGACACAATTTAGAAGTTGAAACAGTTCTTTGGAAATAAAATTACTACACCCCTACCTAAGACTTCTGCCCAGTTGGGTTGGCCTTTAATATGATAACATTTACAGTTTCTCTAGCGTGTGGCTAATCAACATTGACCTACATGGGGGTGCCACACCCCTTTCGCCTCGGTCATGGGCTTGTGGGCCAATCACAGTCGAAGGCAAGGGGCTTCGGTCCCCTCCTCCCTCTGCATCTGTCAATTAATCAATCAGACGTCCAAAAATGGAGAGGAGCGGAAAAGCTATGAGACAAGAAAAGGCCAGCGTTACAGGCAGATGTGGCCAAGTGTCATAAGTTGATAAATATATTTTCTACTGCTACATCAGCTCAGCTCATGTCACCGTCTGGAGGACAACGCGGCCGGGAGGGGGATGGTACACAGCTATCTAGCTAGCTACATTATTTTGCTAGCTTGCTAACTTTTTGCACAACACATGTAGGCTAGTTTGGCTGTAAAAACGTCATTATTGTGTATGGACCAGGGCCAGACAGCGCTCAATGGCATTAGCCAACATCACCATGGCTAAGTAACTCTGATCTAACATCATCTCTTGTGTATTTCCCTTAAAGCAGCTGAGTTAAATGCTGCTCTCCTGTCTTAATTACTTTGCTAATTCATCAACATTAAAATGAATGTCAGTTTTATTCTTTTTATGTGGGTATTGTTGGATAATCTAGAAACCGAGACAGTCTACATGCAGTGGAAATGTGTATTAATGACATTTCCAGTGCATTTACTATATGTTAACAGTTAGTAGGGCTACAGAATAATATGTTCACTTACATGCAGCCTACATCAAATCAACTTAATGCTGACTCAGATGACGTGCTGTTGACAGCGCTTTGACAGTGCTACCATATGCTGAGGAAGTACAACCTCCTGACAAATGCATACCACATAATCAGCCTTGCATACAAGTTCCTGCTCACTCTGTCAGTCACACAGGTAGCATGCGAGATAAAATTCATCAAGGACAGGCTCATGAGCACTCTGTCTCAGCAGCATCTGGAGGCATTTATGCTCATGGCCACTCAGCAAGATGTTCTTCAGATGCTGGATAGTGAGGACATCAGAGATGGTGTATCAGGGAAAAGTGTACTGCAGAAATTGCTACTTCAGTAAGGTGATGATAATGTTAACTATTATGTTATGATCATTCTTAGTGTGACGTACAGTACCTGTTCACCGGTCTTCATATTATCAAGCAACTATTGGAGATTACTATTTGAGCTAACATTAAAAATGACATATTTGTTCTAATCAAGGCCTCTGCTTAAATGATGTGCCATAATCCCTTCAATAATGTTTACGTGCATATTTTTTGTCTCCAACATATATGTAAACATATTTGTTCTGCCACCATCATTCGCCTTCATCCACCGCCAGCACCCACCACGATCATCCACCGCCCTGGACCCTGAGTGGGACAGTCAGGTACTAAATTCCCGGGCCATTTCTAACTCTGCCAACAAACTTTAGCTTCAAGCTACCGTCAAGATGGCGACGGCTACTTTAGTGCCATTTGCATTTTTCACAGAGATATTTCAAGTCTCTGAGCCCCGTTGTTGTCCACAAAACGTCAGTGCCAACACTTTGAAAAAGCAATAAAAAGCATAGCTAACATCACATCCAGCTGCCAACTGTGTTTGGCTAACAGGAGCGGGAGAAGCCCCGGCTGTAACACCGTCCACGTCACTTACCTGCTGCTGGATTTTTAAGTCTGGTTGGTCCGGTCCAAGCTCCTTTATCCGATATATTCCTCCAGCGAACGTCTCGTGAAAAGATTTTTTGTGAGAAAAAATGACCGAATTTTCTTTTGCTCTCATTGTTTCCTCTGAAGTTGCCATTGTCTCCTGAAAATACGTCCGACTCTGCCGCCTCCGTGAGCTTGCACGCGTGACTGTTGCTTTCGCGCCTGCGCATCTATGCGGCTAAGGGTGTGACTTTGATTGACAGGTGTTGCGAACATAGACGTATACGTAGACGCCGCATTGAGCGTGTCCGCCATATTGGATGTGGCAGATCTGCCCCGTAAACTAATGCAAGTAAACGGACCGAACTTCATAAAGCGCCTTTCTACATGAAGCTAATGCCTCTTATTCATCCATTCACACACACACTAATATATTTGGGAAACAAATAGAATATTTTTATTTCTCAATATGTGCAGACATGTACATTGAAGTTCTACAATTCTACAATTTTATTTAGCAGACGCTTTTATCCAAAGCGACGTACATTGACATCCCAAAGGAACAGCTATTGGGGGCAATTAGGGGTTCAGTATCTTGCCCAAGGACACTTCGACACATCGACACATAGGCTGCAGGAGCCAGGGATGGAACCAGCAACCTTCTGACTGGTTGACAACTGCTCTACCTGAGCTATAGCCGCCCTATCAAAACATATAGCCTACCTAAGTACTTGATACATTCTAATCTTTCCAATCTCTCCCTGTATAATCTAAGAAAACTCTAATCCTGCCTTTTCCCTTTCCCAAAGAAAACTGTTTTTGTCTTTTCAACTGAATACCTAAAACTCCACTGCATTCCCCATATTTCCACTTATTTAATTGCTTCTTGTCTTCTTTGTACTACTGTATAGTTTATATTCCTTTCTCAAACAAAGTTCCAATAGATCTATCAATATTGCTAAATATCTAATTTATCATAACTGAGAACAGGGTTGGACTGACTATGCTCCCTTGAAGAGTTCCATTTTCCACTACATACTTTGAACTATAATCTTTCCCTGTTCTTACCAATATCCATTTATCTTCCTCCCTCAACTTTTCCTGGTCACGTGCTTGTTGTTTGTTTGTCCAGGTTTCTTCATATTTATAAAAATAATTTGAATAAATGCTTTATTGCTGTCCAAACCATCAAACTACCAGCTGAAGTCAGATGAGCTCCTGATGTTTTCAGACTGCACTGTATCATTTTTAAGCACCTTCAGAGAAAATGAAACAACATTCCTCCAGGACCATGAAGCGACATAGAACAACACAAGAGTCTCAGAACAAGAGACAACATGAATCTGCACAAGGCCACATAAAGAGCATGTGTTCGAGCAGCGACACAACAATGCAGCATTTACCTAGAAAACACTGCGACAGGGCAAAGTTACAAACTGGTTAATAAAAATAAAATAAAATAAAATAAAAGCTGCAGCACATGTGAACACAAGTGGTGTGAAAAGAGCAACAGTGTGAAACCACAACAGATCAACATGACAGGAAGAAATGAAACAGTTCTGTAAATGAAACTGAGTGAAAACAGAACTACTGTAACTGTCAACATCAAATGCTGTTAAAGCAGAAACATAGCAGGTTGTAAGAACAGGAACCACCTTCTCCTTCACATGTCATAATAATAATAATGATAATACATTGAAGGAGGTGATTTAATGCAGATCTATAGAAAAACACAATGCAAACAAAAACACAGTTAATTTCAATGCAAAGTAAAAGTTCAGGTTCTCTTTTTTAAGCCGCTGTTGTTCAAATCACTTTCTTGACTTTGGCAACTTGAAGGAAAAATGGAAATGTAAACATGTACAAGTCCATAATGAGGAAGATGATGGGATTGGATGGAAGCTCCAGAACAGCTCCTGTGTGGACCTGGAGCTGAGATCGTCCTGCTCACTGCTGCTTCCAAGGTGAAGCATGAACTAAATCTGAACTGAGGCTTCATGTCATGATGTTAATATCCAGCTCTGATTTCTTAGTTAAATGTCAACTCACCTTGTATTTAATAGACAGTTCATGATGAGACGTCTCATTTATTTATCTAAATGAGTCAGCTGACGTCAACATATTCTTATCGGCTGAAGAAATGTAAGATGTGTAGTGTGTGTGTGTGTGTGTGTGTGTTTGTGTGTATGTGTATCCTTGTGACACGTTTGATGCTCCTGCAGATACTGACACCAAACGTTTGGACTTTGATTGTAAGCATACGTTTATTTTTTCTCTCTGAACCTCGTCTCTTTTCAGAAACGATCCAGGGTTTATGGTTCGCTATGACATTCAGCTGAATATGTGAACACACACATGGAATTTTGACTTTTAGTAGCTCTCAGTGTTACACATAGGACTGTTTACCAGGAGATAGAAAAAGACATTGAGAGACATAAATCAAGTCAAAATAAACACACAATTATATACATGTAAAGAAATAGATGTGTGTATATAAACATGGATCAACATTCAATGTCTATACACAACTATTTCTGTACATTGTCAACAAATACAAACAGTGCAATGGAATAAATATGGAATGGGTAATGTAATAGATTACTTTATATGGATGCAGTCTGTGTTCATGTGCAGTATATGCATGTCTTCAGATCTATACACAGTACATACAGCATGCAGGCAAACTGTGAAAATCTGTTTATAGTGACGACAACATTCAGAAGCTTTTTGATTTTGATGGTTGTGTCGAGGCAACAAAAGCATTTTGGTTTGATATAGAAAAAGAGACAACAGAGACTCAACACACAGCTTATTAAAACACACACACACACACACTCTGAAGACAAAGGTGAATGTCCTGAACTTCGTGTGTCGGCCGCTTCATTTTATATTTGTCAGCACAGCGTAACTGGGAAAACTATCCAGTGCTATAAAAACTTAATTTCACGAAGCCAAATTTTCCACAACATGTCAAAGAATTCTTTAATTTTCTAATGTTCTAATATTCTGCAGTCGAACCTTAAATTTGCTGTCTAGATTTGAGGAGAAGCTGAATTGACGTTTGAATGTCTGAACCACTGCAGGATGTTGATCTGTTTGTCCGTGAACTGAGGGGTTAAATCTGGACGACATCACATCTACTGTTCTGTCTCTTTATGTTCTTCAGGGCATCTGTTATTTGACAGTTCTATATATTATATACAAGAATGGAGGAGGTGGTGGAGTGTGGAGCAGAAGGAGTGGAGGAGTCTGCAGAGACTGTGGAGAAGGACAGAGTAGCAGCAGAGCAGTCCACACACACTGAGGACACTGGGTCACATCCAGAGGGACACACAGGGACACACAGGGACACACAGGGACACACAGGGACACACAGGGACACACAGGGACCACAGTGGACTGGACACGGTGTGTGACGGTGGAGCTGATCTCAGAGCAGTTCACACTGCAGCACTGACAGTCGTCTCCACTTGTTGTGATTCCTCCATCAGTCAGTGCTGGATGAAGCTCTCCTCTCCACTCCACCTCCCAGTAACATGGCCCAGTCATGGTCTCTCAACATCATCACCTCCAGCTGATGAGAGAAGAAGACAGACAACAGGAGTCAGAAATCAATCAGTGTTCACACAGACTCCCTCCATCAGCTGTCAGTCAGTGAGGCAGCACATCCAGGATAAAGAGCAGCAGGGACTTCAGTCCTGGTCACAGCAGAAGAGCAGCAGCTGAGGAGCAGCCAGCTTCCTGTCACCTCTCATCTCAACGTGTTGGAGTCACTGAGCTGGAAGCTCACACACCTGCTCACACTGTGGCCATCAAGTCTGTTGACTCTGCAGATTCCACTCCAGGACACAGTGGAAACAAAGAGCTGACGGTCCCTGAACGCATCATCACTGCACAAACTGTTCAGTGATGGATTTCCTCTTCTTACATGTGAACTGCTGCTCAATTTAAAAACAGCGCTTTCTCCTTTGATTTGTCTTTTGGGAAACTTCTATTGACAATATTTGGACAAAGCTGATAGATGTTAAAGAGAAACTTGTCACCAGCTGAACAGCAGTGTTTCACAGCTTTCTCATCATTTCACCTCTCTGGCTCCTCTAACCCATGTGACGTCACAGTGCACTGACACACCCTGTAGTACACTTCCACATCACTGCAGCAAGGTGACAAATTCAACCACTGGAAGTCAGAAAAAAAGTTGCTCTTGAAAGAGGAACTTGTTTTGTGTTCACACGATCTCACAGATTCTTGTTGGCACATGATGTGAATAAAGATTAGGGATGCACGATATATCGGCATTAATATCGGTATCGGCCGATGTTCGTCATTTTTTTAACATATCGGCATCGGTCCGATGAGGACCGATATAAACAACCGATGTTTATATCTGTCTAGTTGCTCTTTGTCTATGTGTGTAGGGAGAGGGAGGGTGAAGGGGGGAGGCGGATTTGGTCATGCAGTATTTGTTTGGGCACGTGTCAGTGACATAAACAGCACAGGGTTGTGGGGTGTTAAACTGAAGAGGAGAAAAAAAAAGTCAGCCGTGTGGTTGTTTTTCACGGTGTCGAAAGAAGATACACGAAAAGCAGTATGCAACACCTGCAAAGTCGAGGTAATGCGAGGAGGATGCAGCGTCAAGTCATTCAACACTACAAATTTAATATCTCATCTGAAAAACCGCCATCCAGAAGTTCACAGCCAATGGCAGAAAGCTAATGCTGCTAATGTTATGCTAATGTCGCGAAAACAGCAGCAGCCGCTGCAACTGGGAGCCCAATACAACACGAGGTCAAGTCGGCGCTATTTTTCCGACGTCTCCCTCCCTGCTTTGCATGAAGTTGTGGCCACGCATATCCACAAACTGTTGGACAATGTGACCGACATTAGCTTCACGACGGGAATATGGAGTTCGGACGTAAGTCAGATGAGTATGTTGAGCCTCACTGCTCAGTGGATTAATGACAACTTTGAAATGAAGAGAGCTGTTTTGCATGCACAGGAGTTTGCAGGATGGCATACAGGGGCCGCCATCGCTAGCGCATTTGACTGCATGTTTGCTCAGTGGAAAACTAAAAAAGACAATGTGCATGTTGTGCTGTGCGAAAATGCACGAAATATGCAGAAGGCAATGGACGAGTGTGACGTGGGTGGCCTGGTTTCCATGAACACTGGCAGGTTTTATAAGGTAACTTTGTCAGGATATTATTTTGATTTATGATCCTTGTTCCAGTTTATGTTCCAAACCTTCTCACAGGAGTTTTGTAAGTTGAGGGAGTCAAATTGTACTTTAATTTAGTTACACAGTTGCTACAAGTAGTAAAGGTTGCTGAAAAGTAACACTGTTGGTTACTTGTGTTTTATGGTAGCCCGATAAACTTGTTATTTGGAAGTAAAACACGTTTTGAAAATAAAGGAAGAGATTCAAAAATTCAGTTTGCATGATTCTCAGTCTGTACAGAATTTTATCATCTCTGAAAAAAAAAAAAAAAAAAAAATCGATATCGGTAAATATCGGCTATCGGCCATAACAGCAGTATTAATATCGGATATCGGTATCGGCCAAAATTTCCATATCGGTGCATCCCAAATAAAGATGTTTTTTTTTATGGTGGGACAGTTTGATGAATGAGGACCTCTGTCTCTATACATCTTGTAAAGCTGTCAGCTGTGATCCAGCTTTACTTCCTGGCCGCTGAGAAGGAAGTTCAATTCAAAAAACTTTATGTGTCCCCGAGGGGCAATTCAAAGGCAAAGATCAGTGTGATAACTGTGGAACAGCAACATGCCTAAAGCAGAGTGACTAAAGTGACCATAGTGCACGAAGAACCACAGGACATACAGGAAATAAATCTGTCAGCTGTTGTATAAAGAAAAGCTGATACTGAAGGAATAAAATGGTTGTTGTGCAACGAACAACAATAAACAGAATCAGAAGGCAGCAAGAGTCATCTGATCTGTTCATTGGTCGAGAGAGTTCACAGCTGAAATACTGGATCGTTGCTTTGATCCAAACTGTGTTTAGTACAATACTGTTGAAACCAACAGGGACTGACTCCGACCCTCTACTGACCTCAGAGTCTGCAGTCGACAGTCTGGACTCTCCACAAGATCAGACAGAGGCTTCACTGCTGAATCCTGCAGCTGCTTGTCTCTCAGATCCAGCTGTGTCAGATGGGAGGGGTTGGACTTCAGAGCTGAGGCCAGAGAATCACAGCTCATCTCTGACAAACTGCACCAACTCAATCTGAATAAAGAATAAATGATGTAACTTTAGACAATGTTCCTGCTTCAAATCATTCAGTCTTCAATCATCTGTTCACAGCTGAACAAGCTTCACAA
>JBBMOC010001016.1:0-15449 GCA_037975185.1 Centropyge bicolor | reverse complement strand
CACACACACACACACACACACACACACACACACACACACACACACACACACGGACAGGGAATTACCTATTGTTCGTTTACAAACTCACCTCAAGCCAAAGTGAGTCTGAAGTGTACTTTTGTCTCTGTGTTCTTTTTGTCCAGCTCTAACACTTGTCAGGCAGTGATGAGGTGGATGTGCTTTGTGTTTAAACCAGAATTTGTTCCAAAATGCAGTTTATGTGCGTGTGTGTGCCTGCGTGCGTGTGTGGATTCATGTGGTAAAGCAAAATAAGCCCCGAACAAAGTGGAACATTCAGGCTCGTCAGCTTTGCTCACATCCCCCGACTCCCGGCGCTCGTTAATCCGGCAGATTCTGCATGGATGCTAATGATCCCAGCCAGTGCAGGATGCTGCCGCAGAGCACCCACAAGCCCGCTCACCTCCTCTCCCCTCCTCCTCTCCCACATGGGTCCCCCCCCCGCCCCCGCCTGCTCTGACTGGTGAATCTCTCTGTGTTTCCGAATGATCCTTTGAAGTGGTGGTAACCTAGAAATGGGCTAATGATGAAAGAATGGCTTAACACAAAGAGGAGAGGAGATGATAGAGAGAGAGGAAATTATGGATGTGATTAGGGAATTAATGCCAGACTATGTTTGCATTTTTGAACCCTGTGCTTCAATCCAGGTTTTCTTCTTTTTTCCATGTGAAATCATACCATTGGTTATTGCAGTGCTGACAAGATTATGTGTAGGGATGAGCGAGTACACCACTATCTGTATCTGTATCTGTACTCGGAGTGGGCGGGGCCTAAACCGGAAGTGGGAGTGGAAATGGGTGGGGCTTAAAACTGTACATTATTTTAAGTCTGAAATTGATATGGATTGATCAGAAGTTACTAATCTACTGTATTCAAAGCATATATACAGTATATAAAGCTTAATTTGTAATATTTATAATATTATATTTATTTTTATGAACTGTAGTGAGAAAGTGTCAGATACTGCATGCAGCCATATACAATAACAATATTAATGTAGGCTACTTTGTGTGTTCAGCTATATGTGTGTATGTGTGTAAATGGTCTGTAAGACTGTTTATTTTTTAATGAAATGTGTGAACTTCATGATTCATGCAAACATCCAGTGATGGCAAACAGGGAAATAATATGTCAGCCTTGTTCACTTCTTCTCAAAAGCACCGTGTTCAGTACGAGCTAAGTTTTCCAGCTGACTTTATATCACCATCCAAACTAAGAGCAAGCAGACGGTAAAAAAAAAAAAAAAAACCCCGACCGGATCGCAGGCAGTGACTGATGCGCCACGAGCCGTTTTCACTCAGCTCTGTCTTGTCAAATGCACCGCGTACGTTATGAGAGACGTGTCTGTGTAGGGAGGGGCGGGCGCTGTGTGTGACTGGCCAATCACAGAGCGCGAAGACAGTCAGTTCCACAATGAGGATTTTCCTTCAGCACGAACACGGATATTGACAGATTTTACTCGTATCATAATCGTATTCGTCAAAAATGCTTTATCCGTACTCATCCCTAATTACGTGGCACTATTATCATCCCCTTCCCACATTTCTCTCATAGTTTCCTCCTAATATTAATATGTTTCTGTGTCCCAGGCCAACCTGTGTTTTGTGGACATCGACAACCACTACATTGAGCTTCCAGAGGACTTTCCCCACTTCCCCAACAAGGCCGAGTTTATCCAGGAGCTCAGCGAGGTGCTGCTCAGCTTTGGCATTTCTGCCAGCACAGGGGCCCCACCACGGTCCCGCAGCAGTCCCGACAGCACTCCCTGCAGCGCCCCCTCCACCCCTGGACGGGAGCGTAAGACTGCTGCCCTCCAGCAGCTGGAGGATGATGGGCGTAATGGCAACCTGGCAGGGGAGGAGCTGGCTGTGCTGGAGCTCCTGCAGGGAAACGCCACCCTGGAGAGACTGCAGGCGCTGACCAAACGCACTGGGGTGACGGTGGCCCGCGTGGATGCCCTGAGGGCCGGAGTCAAAGCTCAGAGCACTGACTGTCAGGGGGGCCGGACAGCAGCTGAAGAGGAGGAGCTAAAGAACGCCAAGCTGAACATTCAGCTGAGAGAGGTTTTCGCCAGCCGCTTCACCACCATGTTTGCTGACTATGAAGCCTTTGTCATCCAGAGCGCCCCAGACCTGGAGTCCTGGCTGACCAACAGGGAGCAGATGCACAACTTTGACAAGGTGAACAAATCAAGCACAAACACAACTCTCTCTAGACGAGGCTGTTTTCCATCCCATGCTGCACAGAGTGAGGAGGGACAACAGGGACCTGGGCATGATGATTTATGTCTGCAGTCAGAGGAGTGGAGGGATTGTAAATGACAGTGTTTGCATACTACGTGCAGTACATTTCCCCTGTGGTTTGTGGAAATGTCAGCGACTGCACAGAATTGAAAATAGGTCTGTTGTTGTGAATAGATGAAAATTTGTACTATATATGCTCAAACTGTTATTTGTATCATCTTAAGTGAAACCCGTGCTTTTATTTGGAACCATCATTTCTGAATTGACCTTTTCTAGTCGTATATTATGTAAATATGAATATTTAATATATCCTGTGAGAACAGAAACAGATTTGTTTTCAGGTTGTCCTTGGATAGATCTCTGTTCACACCAAGCATCAACCTCCGGCGCTGAAAAATGAAGCCAATGCGGAAGTGCAAAAAAGCTGCAGTTCCTCCAATAACCACTAGAGCAGGCCGCAGAAGGGAGTCAATTACATTTGAGCCCCATGTTAAAATGTCCGATTTTACCACAGAAAAAAACATATTTACAGCCTGGTTCAAAACATGGCTCTAGTCTCATAAGCTGTTTTTCTACTCCATGACAACTCTGGGGGGGGCAAATTTTTTTATAAGGCATTCGTTTAAAATATACAGCATACATCATTATGTACAATTCATAGCTGTCAATCTAAGTGGCGCCACTTTGATTGACAACTAGCCACTGACGGTCTAAAGGGCGTCACCCCGGCTAATTCTAGTCACTGAGTTTGGGAAAGAGATCGTCGTGGGGTTAGCCGGCAGGCAACGATATTTAGCATTTAACCTAGCTGGTTAGCCGTAGCTAGTTTGATTATTTCGAATAAAGCGGCTTTTTTCAGCCAATAGCGTTCATTCGACCCGCCTCAGCTCCGCCCTCGCTCCACCTCTTTGTCCATATTTGGAGTAACCGGAGGTAGGCTACCAAGATGGCTGCGCACTACGATTTGCTTCATTTTTGCTCTTCAGAAACCTATGGGTGACGTCACGGACACTACGTCCATATTTTATACAGTCTATGGTCTCGAAAAGTGTTTCTCCTAAGCAATCTTTCACACATCATGAATTCTACCATCTGGCCTTTTCTCACACAGCCAGGCCTCACGAGTAATAACAAGAAGAAACAGCTACAGGTACTTCATCAAAAAGGGCTGATTCGTCTTTGACAACATTTGCTGCATTGCCTGAGAAACTCCCTTTGAAATATGTCAGGTACGAGTGCCTGGGATAGGTGAGAAAGCATGTAAACATTTAAAAAGAAACAAATCTGATATGACAAAGCGCAGCACCGCAGAAAACCCCAGCAGAGTCAGGGCTCCAGGATACTGAAAAACAGGACGGAACATGTCATTGTGAAACTGTAACTGTGCATCAGGTACTGATAAACACAAGCAGCTCACTCTCACAAGGGAAGAAGCGAGCTGTCTGTGGTAAACATGCTGACAAATGCAGAGATGACGGAACTTTATTTCAGCTGCACCGTGATAATGATGTGATATGATAAAAGAGTGGAGGGGAGATTAGAAGGAAATCAAAATGAAAGAGGCTTAGAGAAGCATCTCATCTAGGGACAAATGAAAGAAACAAGCCAAGAAATGACTAATTCTGTGTGAAAACCTTGGTCAACCACTGGTCAGCTGACCTGGGAAAACACCACACATAACAACAAAATGGTGGGGAACCACATACATTAGACAGCATACAAAATTAATAAACTCAAACAGAGCCTTGACTTTAAAGTAAAGTCATGAGGAACGTGAGCATGTGAAATGAGGTTAGTATCATTTGGGCAGAATGCAGAAAAGGGTTGGTTCACCCAGTCCCAAAGACCACCACCACCTCGACCAATGAATGTCCTACATATGCATTACAACCTCAAATATAATCGTGTTCATTTTCACACTTTACACAGCATGCGATTTGGGGTTTTCTTCTAATTGTTTCTTTGTTCTTGGCTGCTTTACAGTATGTATGCATGTAGTCATAGAACTGGAGTTACATTTTTTGCCATTTTTTGTTGGCCATATTTTCTTTAGGTGTTCACAAATTGTACTATTTATTTAAAGTAACAAGTCAGTATTTTGGCCAATACATTTACTAGCTTTCTTTGAGAAAGAGATTGATATCCATCTCATGTTTGTACATGAAGGTCAGAGTCAGGATAGGGTTAGCCTGGCTCTGTCAAACATACACCTACCAACACTTTCTAAATTAGATACAGGTTGTATCTCACTTCCTAAAACAAAATGTAAAAGCAACAATTTGCAGTTCTAGGACAAATTACACTGGAACTATTTCTTGGCGAAGAACAGTTTATATACTCACCCACTACTTCTGTTGAGCTATGCTATTTAATTTTAAGTCAATTATCATTTCTGCAGCCCTGTATCATAAATCTCAGTTTGGATCCAGTTAACAGTAATTTAACATAAAGACATGAGTGTCATCAATCTGTGTGTCTCATTCAAAGAAAAGAAATGATCAATGTCTTTACCTAATCACACATGCTAGCCTAATTTTGATTTACTCCTGCTTCACTAGCCGCTCCTGTAAACATCACAAAATGTAAAAACATCACTGCTTGTGTGCCTGAAGATGTCCTCTTTTTATGGAAATGTACCAGATGATGAGTACACTGACTTTTCACAGTTTCAGTATTAACAGCAGTGCCCCGCTGTATCCTACTAGTCAAAACACAATCTGTCCTGATACTACCTTCTAATCTCACCCCCTGGCCTACTGACAGCCCAGAATCACTCCCTCTGAGCTAAACCACTGTGCTGCAGTATAGTACAGAGCAATACAGCCAGCCAATCAGATTACAGTGTCTAATCCTCAACCAATCCGGTGTCCATGCAAGCCACAACTTGTTGTAACATTGAATGTAGGTGGCTTGCAGGCAACACAACCCCAGTGCTGCATTAGGGTGTATGGTTTGGTCAACAGAAATCATGAGGAGATTCTGGAGGGAAAACAAGGATCTAGTTTAAGTCTGAGGACTGAACCTGAATAGCCAACTTTACACAAATATTCTTACATACATTACTAACTATTAATCAGATTTTAAAAACTACATTAAAGGATCCCTTCAATGTAAGTTACTTTCCAATATATGTAGTACTACTGTCACAAGAATTTCCCCTCAGATCATTGAATGTGAATGCAAAAGATTTACTACCTGCTCTGCTCAAAATGTGTCTGAACATAGAGAGTGAGTGCCATGCTCACTGATAAGTTCCTACTGACTCTGTGGTCTGTGAGACACTGCCATAACTTACAGAGCTTACAGTAATACTGCCAGCAGATTAGCTAGCTCTTCAGGTCATGACAGTGCCTTGATGAGTTTGAAGCTTCTCAGATAATTATTTGATCAAATATGATGAATGTATACACTTTACAAAGCCTCACAGCTGCACGTTCTAATCTTAGTTTATTCACCACTTTAAAAGAGCAGCAGAGAAATTTCACTGGCTCACCTCTTGTAATTAGTTTGCACCACAGGAATGGTTCCTCCTGGTTGCATGCTGCAGAATACCGATACAGGGTTTTATTTTGGGGTTGTGGATTTGGTTGACGTGTTAAAAGTTTCTATTTTCATGACTCATCAGCACAGAAAACATACACACACGCTGAGAAAGTGTTACAGAGTCTGCTGCAGAGCGGATGAGGCCGTGTGACTACGGAAGAGCAGGACAGAGGAATGTAGGACAAAAGGTGATTTTAGGCTGCAGAGCAGTTTGAAGCAGCTGCTCTGTATGTGAAGGTAAAGTCCACCAACACAGCCTGCAGTACACACACTCCTGTCTCACTGCAGCTGTGAATAATGGATGAGCGGAAACCTAGAAGGAGGAGGATCTGATTGCTGTGCATCTCAGCTAGCCTTGGCACTTTTTCAGAGATTCTTTGAGACCATTTTTAAGACTATTTGCTCCATTTTCCTTTGTCAAATCACACCCTTTGTTTTTCCTTTGGACACTAAGAAAGAGTTTTTCCAGCCTCAAAGAATAGATATGCATAGAACAGTACAGAGTTCAAACAACTACGCACTCCTAGTCAAATATTAACTGCATTGAAAAATTGTAAAATTGATTCTATAATAGGTGTGAAAGTGACCTCAAACTATGTAATTCTAACATATCGTGTTTTTAAAATAGTAAATTTCTGCATCATGCGACAAACCGCTGATGAGTCAGATGTGATTGACAGATATATACGTGTGTGTGTGTGTGTGTGTGTGTGTGTGTGTGTGTGTGTGTGTGTGTGTGTGTACTGACTGACAATGCTGAGAAAACATCTGATTGGCTGTGGTCCTTACTTCATTTGTGTGCGTACTTACCCTGTGAATACAGGAGGATCTGCATCTCCAGCAGTGTGCAGGTGAACACCTGGACCAGGTTCTCCACTCCCAGCAGCCTGAAGGCCTCGGCCAGGGGGTAGTCAGCCAGCGGCAGCTCCGCCAGCCCGGGCCTCTGGCAGACAATGGGTTCGTATACGCCATGGAACTTGAGCGAACGGCCCGGAGCGGGCAGCGGCACCTCGTACAGGATGTTGTGAACGTAGCTCTCTAAGGGCAACGGGGGGGCAGTGGCTGCAGTGACAGCCCTGTGCAGCTGCGACAAGAAGCGGTGGCAGGCGTGCATGAAGGGCATGGGCGTGATGAGACACAGGGCCTTGGACACGTAAAGGGTGTCCCGCGATGAGTCATAGCCTCCTGCCCTACGAGATGAAGACGAGGAGGATGAAGAGGTGGGGGGTTCAGCCTCATCTAAGCTGCTGGCCAGAGAGTCCATGCTGGAGGAGGAGGAGGAGGAGGAAGAGGAGGAAGGGGCGTTGGCGGAGGCATTCTCTGCATTGTGCATCTGGTAGAGGGTCTGCATGGCAGAGCAGATCTGGGGGCTGGTCACCTCCTCGTAGAATGTGTGGACGAAGCCATAGGTTCTAGAGCCATCCTCCTTTGTGATGATGAAGGAGTGGAACTGTGGATCACGCTGGTCTGTCTGCGTCCGGAACGACAAGCCTTTAGGCATACAGAGCTGCAGGGAGACGACAAGGAAGACTATTCAATTCTAGTTCAAACCAATACATTTTTAATGAAGATATCATCCTTCAAAATCATTCTGATGCCATGTTTTTGTTTATGATACCCTGGTGAAAATTGGTGAGGCTAAGATGAGATCCTTCATCTGATCAAGATTGTGCTCACACTGGGACCTGGACACCCTAACCCAGTGAGCAGCATCAAATGGATGGATAGAAGTTATCAAAGCTGCAGTTTTGCTAGATGGAGAAACAAGATTAGGAGTCCAACTAACCTGAACTACATGCTAACATCAGCGTGCTACATCGGTCACATGACAGTGTTAGCGTGTTGATGCAGGTACAATGATCAGTATCCTGTATATAGTATTGGAAAACAAGAAAAGTTGACCTAATGATGGTGCTAGAGGAAAAGTCACAGCATCAGCTTGTTACAGTACATTGGTTTGCAATCAACCAAACATCTTCCTCAGTCAGAATATGGCATGTCACTGTACTGGTATAAAGATAATCCATTTGATCCAAGAATATTTCTAAATCAACAACATATTCTTATACCAATATTTACAAGTTTAAACTATGCTCTGACTGGTATTGGTGTGTGTTTCTGTGTGATGCTTTCACAGCCAAACTCTGAGCCAATCCACATAAATGTGTTGATATAAACACTCAGTGAGCAGCAGCCTGCTATAAATCTGACTTATTAGGCTCATTATGTTTATTTGGCAGCTGAGACCTGAACAGGAACTGGCTGGAGACGAGAGCTGCTCTGTGCCAACACACATAAACACACATTCAAGCGTGTTAGTGCTTACTGCTCTGCAAACACACATAACAGGCAGAAATGAACAAACTCATATGTTTACATTACTACACTTGTTTCTTTTTGCTTGTTTATTTGTTTTTTTACCTTGAATACCAGTTGAAACAGTTGACCCATTTATTGTTTGCACATTTCATCTTTATCGAGAACAAATGAACGCACACACATGCACACACAGGCCGAGTGACCTGATTGGATTATGCATGAGTCATGTGTCTCACTGATCAGTACTGACATATCATCTCTCCACCACACCCAGCCTGTGCCTGACTTTAGTCATCACCATGACCGCATTCCTTATTGAGTTTTGTTGACTAGAAAACAATTACATTTTCGGGGGTTTCACCTCTCAGCCCTGCCGAGCTGAATGAACACTATTGGCTGAAAAAAAATGCTTTATTCGAAATAATCAAACTAGCTACGGCTAACCAGCTAGGTTAAATGCTAAATATCGTTGCTAGCCGGCTAACTCCACGATGATCTCTTTCCCAAACTCAGTGACTAGAATTAGCCGGGGTGACGCCCTTTAGACCGTCAGTGGCTAGTTGTCAATCAAAGTGGCGCCACTTAGATTGACAGCTATGAATTGTACATAATGATGTATGCTGTATATTTTAAACGAATGCCTTATAAAAAAATTTGCCCCCCCCAGAGTTGTCATGGAGTAGAAAAACAGCTTATGAGACTAGAGCCATGTTTTGAACCAGGCTGTAAATATGTTTTTTTCTGTGGTAAAATCGGACATTTTAACATGGGGCTCAAATGTAATTGACTCCCTTCTGCGGCCTGCTCTAGTGGTTATTGGAGGAACTGCAGCTTTTTTGCACTTCCGCATTGGCTTCATTTTTCAGCGCCGGAGGTTGATGCTTGGTGTGAACAGAGATCTATCCAAGGACAACCTGAAAACAAATCTGTTTCTGTTCTCACAGGATATATTAAATATTCATATTTACATAATATACGACTAGAAAAGGTCAATTCAGAAATGATGGTTCCAAATAAAAGCACGGGTTTCACTTAAGATGATACAAATAACAGTTTGAGCATATATAGTACAAATTTTCATCTATTCACAACAACAGACCTATTTTCAATTCTGTGCAGTCGCTGACATTTCCACAAACCACAGGGGAAATGTACTGCACGTAGTATGCAAACACTGTCATTTACAATCCCTCCACTCCTCTGACTGCAGACATAAATCATCATGCCCAGGTCCCTGTTGTCCCTCCTCACTCTGTGCAGCATGGGATGGAAAACAGCCTCGTCTAGAGAGAGTTGTGTTTGTGCTTGATTTGTTCACCTTGTCAAAGTTGTGCATCTGCTCCCTGTTGGTCAGCCAGGACTCCAGGTCTGGGGCGCTCTGGATGACAAAGGCTTCATAGTCAGCAAACATGGTGGTGAAGCGGCTGGCGAAAACCTCTCTCAGCTGAATGTTCAGCTTGGCGTTCTTTAGCTCCTCCTCTTCAGCTGCTGTCCGGCCCCCCTGACAGTCAGTGCTCTGAGCTTTGACTCCGGCCCTCAGGGCATCCACGCGGGCCACCGTCACCCCAGTGCGTTTGGTCAGCGCCTGCAGTCTCTCCAGGGTGGCGTTTCCCTGCAGGAGCTCCAGCACAGCCAGCTCCTCCCCTGCCAGGTTGCCATTACGCCCATCATCCTCCAGCTGCTGGAGGGCAGCAGTCTTACGCTCCCGTCCAGGGGTGGAGGGGGCGCTGCAGGGAGTGCTGTCGGGACTGCTGCGGGACCGTGGTGGGGCCCCTGTGCTGGCAGAAATGCCAAAGCTGAGCAGCACCTCGCTGAGCTCCTGGATAAACTCGGCCTTGTTGGGGAAGTGGGGAAAGTCCTCTGGAAGCTCAATGTAGTGGTTGTCGATGTCCACAAAACACAGGTTGGCCTGGGACACAGAAACATATTAATATTAGGAGGAAACTATGAGAGAAATGTGGGAAGGGGATGATAATAGTGCCACGTAATTAGGGATGAGTACGGATAAAGCATTTTTGACGAATACGATTATGATACGAGTAAAATCTGTCAATATCCGTGTTCGTGCTGAAGGAAAATCCTCATTGTGGAACTGACTGTCTTCGCGCTCTGTGATTGGCCAGTCACACACAGCGCCCGCCCCTCCCTACACAGACACGTCTCTCATAACGTACGCGGTGCATTTGACAAGACAGAGCTGAGTGAAAACGGCTCGTGGGACATCAGTCACTGCCTGCGATCCGGTCGGGGTTTTTTTTTTTTTTTTTTTTTTTGCCATCTGCTTGCTCTTAGTTTGGCTGGTGATATGAAGTCAGTTGAAAAACTTTGCTCGTACTGAACGCGGTGCTTTTGAGAAGAAGTGAACAAGGCTGACATATTATTTCCCTGTTTGCCATCACTGGATGTTTGCATGAATCATGAAGTTCACACAGATCATTAAAAAATAAACAGTCTCACAGACCACTTACACACATACACACATATAGCTGAACACACAAAGCCTATATTAATATTTTTATTGTATATGGCTGCATGCAGTATCTGACACTTTCTCTCTGCAGTTCATGAAATAAATATAATATTACAAATTAAGCTTTATATACTGTATATAGACTTTGAATACAGTAGATTAGCAACTTCTGATCAATCCATATCAATTTCAGACTTAAAATATTGTACAGTTTTAAGCCCCACCCATTTCCACTTCCACTTCCGGTCCAGGATCCGCCCACTCCGAGTACAGATACAGATACAGATACAGATAGTGGTGTACTCGCTCATCCCTACACATAATCTTGTCAGCACTGCAATAACCACTGGTATGATTTCACATGGAAAAAAGAAGAAGACCTGGATTGAAGCACAGGGTTCAAAAATGCAAACATAGTCTGGCATTAATTCCCTAATCACATCCATAATTTCCTCTCTCTCTATCATCTCCTCTCCTCTTTGTGTTAAACCATTCTTTCATCATTAGCTCATTTCTAGGGTACCACCACTTCAAAGGATCATTCGGAAACACAGAGAGATTCACCAGTCAGAGCAGGCGGGGGGGGGGGGACCCATGTGGGAGAGGAGGAGGGGAGAGGAGGCGAGCGGGCTTGTGGGTGCTCTGCGGCAGCATCCTGCACTGGCTGGGATCATTAGCATCCATGCAGAATCTGCCGGATTAACGAGCGCCGGGAGTCGGGGGATGTGAGCAAAGCTGACGAGCCTGAATGTTCCACTTTGTTCGGGGCTTATTTTGCTTTACCACATGAATCCACACACGCACGCAGGCACGCACACGCACATAAACTGCATTTTGGAACAAATTCTGGTTTAAACACAAAGCACATCCACCTCATCACTGCCTGACAAGTGTTAGAGCTGGACAAAAAGAACACAGAGACAAAACTACACTTCAGACTCACTTTGGCTTGAGGTGAGTTTGTAAACGAACAATAGGTAACTCCCTGTCCGTGTGTGTGTGTGTGTGTGGTGTTCTTTGCAATTTCCTGTCAGTCTGAACAGGAGCCTGGTAGTCTGTGTGTGTGTGTATGTGTGTGCCTGTGAGTGTGTGTGTGTGTGTATGTGTGTGCCTGTGAGTGTGTGTGTGTGTGTGTATGTGTGTGCCTGTGAGTGTGTGTGCCTGNGTGCCTGTGAGTGTGTGTGTGTGTGTGTGTGTATGTGTGTGCCTGTGAGTGTGTGTGTGTGTGTGTGTGTATGTGTGTGTATGTGTGTGTGTGTGTGTGTGTGTGTGCCTGTGAGTGTGTGTGTGTGTGTATGTGTGTGTGTGCCTGTGTGTGTGCCTGTGAGTGTGTGTGTGTGTGTGTGTGTGTGTGTGTGTGTGTGTGTGTGTGTGTGTGTGTGTTAAAGTGTGTTTAGCGTAGTGCTGTTTTTTCAATGTTGGCCTTGGACAATGTATGCAGCTGCTGCAGCTTGTGAATGCATATACCTATAGTACTTCTTTTATTATTCTTGTAGGAGTCTTTCACTGTAGTTTACACACTCACCAAACTTTATCAGGGCCTAAACATAAAACTAACTCCAATCAAAAGGACTACACCAAGCAAGTCAATGGACTGCATCTATATAGGATTCGTCTAGTCTTCTTACACCACTCAAAGCACTTTCACAAAGCAAGCCTGCATTCATCCATTCACACACATTCACACATGTTGGCTGAGTCCTGATGTAAAAACTCAATTCCGATCAAAGATCACACACACAGATTGGGCAGCAAATGAAAGGGAAAACCTGAATAAATGAGTGTAGAAGCACATGCAAAGCGGTGATTCAACATGCGTAGAGTGAAAGGGCTCACTGGTAGGGTCGGTTTGAAAATGACCTCAATCACACATTAAGACCTTCACAGTTACCAGATCTCACCCCAACAGAACACCTGAGAGAGACTATGGAGCAGACTGATCTGGACCGGGCACTTTCTGTTTGGTTTTGAAAAGCCCTGTAAAGCTGCCATATGAGACCCAATAGGCTTTAATCTTTTGTATAGTTATAGCTAAGAAGGCTTCCTGTTGTTATTTGGAGGAGGTTAGCTACTCATCACCTGACTCATATTGTAAATTCGATAAGACTGGGTAGTCGTTTTACTGATGATATCGGAAAGCAAAAGTGCTGTCTGTTGCTTAATGTGCCCCTCTAGTTGAAAAGTGATAGTTATTAATGGATTTTCTATATCAAGTAACACAAAATGTCTCAAACTGTTCAATGGCTTATCATTTTCGTTGTGGATAAAAGTTGCTTTGAACTCTAAAGGGCACGTACCAAAGTGGACTTTTTGAATTGTCAATCGCATATAATTTTTAAAAACACACTGGCTGGCTACGTACCTCTTGAGGTAGCTCCAGTTTGGAGCGGTCTGTGCCCTCTTTGGACTGCAGACCCATCAGGTAGGGAACAGGAGCGTCCAGGAAGTGGAGGAGAGAGGCGGGCAGGATGGGAACATAGACGTGCTGCCACTGGAAGGGAAACAGCAGCGTGGTGATGCCCTCTGCCACCGTCAT
The DNA here is from genome assembly GCA_037975185.1 of Centropyge bicolor. NCBI lineage: Eukaryota > Metazoa > Chordata > Actinopteri > Pomacanthidae > Centropyge > Centropyge bicolor. The sequence continues at coordinate 2,320 of JBBMOC010001016.1, read as the reverse complement.
TAACCGCTGGTAATCTGAGAGGAAAACAGAAACGTGACATGAGGCCATATTTATAATGTGACAATCTACAAGCTCTCGCTTCATCTTGTAGGAGGTGTAACACAAAGCTGCCAGACAACATGCAGGAAAAGATGCACTTCATTATTGTGCCACTGCACAGAGTCTACGAAAATCTAAAGGTCATAACTTTTAACTTGGAACTAAAATAACAGATGCTGCTGAGATATCAGTCTCACTTAATCGAAATTAAAGGTCATGACTGCTGTATCACTTGTCTCATTTTGACAAAACAGGTGAGCAATGATACATTTTAACGGTAGTTTCCAAACTGCACAGTAATGCACAGACTCTGACAATTAAAGGTCAGAATTTTCATCATACATGCAATTTTTTAGTATAATGTTATGAACTATACTGTGTACTATAATGAACTATATTACATATTATTTCCTAAAATGGCCAGTCAGTGCTAATGTAGGAAACTGGCACCCAGAGCTTCAGTGTTGCTCATTGATGTGTGTTTTTCCCTCAATCTGACAGAAAGAAAGGCAATAATGCAAATATAGAAAACTACATAAAGTACATAAAGGTGTTGTTTCATTGTATATGAAAATAGGTCAGTGATGGTTCTTCAATTAACTGTTCAAACAGGTAAAGATTTTATTACACTATACAGACTCCTGATTGGAGTTATTCAAATGGAGTCTTAGGGGAGTTAGGGTTAAGGACATGAGGAATTACATTCTAATGGATTCTTTTCAATCATGTTTCCACACGTGTGAATGTGTGTGTGTGTCTGAGAATATTGCCTCTACTGTTCCCTAAAACAGATTAAGGCCGCTGGTTGCAGGCTGGATTTAGTTCAGCAGCAGTTTTTATCAGATGTTATTATGATGGTCAGAGGGAACAGCCTGCACAATCTCAAGGAAAGGCAACAACAACAAAAAAACATAACAGAGTTGTAGCAATTTATCCAATCAGCTGCTCCCTTCTGTGATGCCCCCCCTCTTTGTCATTTCCTTTTATTCCATCTAGTTCAGTCAGTGTCCTCCTGTCTGAATGTGCCATATGGAATGTATGGACCAGTGTTTTAACCACAGACCTGCACAACAGAGAGGGTACATTTCAAGCCCTCTGACTTTGCATGAACAGCAGCTCTGATGATCCAGAAGCTTAAAGTAGGAAAAAATCTGCCACAAAGGTATTCACACTTTAAACTAACAAGATAAGTTAATAAGTGCAAGGTATACACTATGATGTGTGGGGTGTCAAGAATTTGATTCAACACTGAAAATTAATCAAAATGAGTTATTAATTTTAATGTTTAAAATCAAGAAGGGCAAAGCATTTCAAAGATTGCCAACTGGTAAACAGAGGTCTGCTCTCTGGAATCTTTGTCTTGTTCCCAGTTCCCAGTCATTTCTCTATGAGCTGCTGGTCTTGGCAAAGCTGCAAAACCTGACTGACTACTGACTGATTGGTTACAAGTATCACGAGTACCCGCCGTATGTGTATATATTGTAAACAGTCAATGTTACTGATTTGTAACTATTCTATTCTATTTCAAACTTGATTTCCTGATTTTGATTTGGTTTCATGGGAATCCACTTTAAACCCAGAGTGAAGTTGAGCTATCTTTCTTTTTGCAGTTGTGAACTGGATTAGACTGAATTATTTTTGGTGTGTGGGGAAAACAAAACAGATTCTTTAGTGAGTAGATTGAACTGGATGCACACACTCGGATGTACACCCCAATACTGCTTTGTTTGCTTTATGTGTTATATGAAGACGTGACAGTGAGCAGACACTGTGTGTGTGTGTGTGTGTGTGTGTGTGTGTGTGTGTAAACTGACTGACCATTACACACACTCATTAGGCCACAAGGTCATAAGTCGTTGGATTCATGGTTGAAGAGATGACTGATGTAATATGTAGAAACTGTCATTTCTATTTGTTATCTGAAGGCAAACAGGCATGTTGTGACAGGAAATAGAAAGTGTGTGTGTGTGTGTGTGTGTGTGTGTGAATTTGTATTACTCATGTTGTGGGGACATCAATCTGTTTACACAGTCACATTGCGGGGAAAGGTAAGGGAGAGTCTCAAGGAAATTAAATGGAAGTCAGTGTAATGTCCTCTGTGTGTGTGTGTGTGTGTATGTCAAAATAACATCTGTTTGTTCGCTGACACAGCAGTGCTTTCTCACAGTACTAACATGTATGGAATTTCCATTTTTTGTGCACCGTGCTTTGTCACAACTTGTCACTGACGTACTCTTTTATATTGACGTAATCTGATCTTTAACTAGAAGAGCACTCGCGG
>JBBMOC010001015.1:0-11804 GCA_037975185.1 Centropyge bicolor | reverse complement strand
GGGGCTCAAATGTAATTGACTCTCTTCTGCAGCCTGCTCTAGTGGTTATTCGAGGAACTGCAGCTTTTTTGCACTTCCACATTGGCTTCATTTTTCAGCGGCGGAGGTTGCCGCTTGGGTTCAACGTCACGAGCTGCAGAAACATCTGACCAGTCCTTCACTGACCTGAAGTGCCGTCATCATACGGCCTGAATGAAAAGCCTAATGGAGAAGTGTTGAATCTGGCCAAGAGAGAGACACAAGGTGAACAAAGGAGGACCGAGAACAGAACCTGGGGGATCTCCAAGGTCAGCCATATTTAAAAGGTCCTGATCACCGCCCTGCGTCCAGACGTCATCGGACACTTCTCTGTGAAACTTTTCCAGGCTGTTGTTTCTGCAGTTTTTCTATCACGTCCCCCCAAAAAACATTTAGAAAATGGGCCTGTTGCTTTTAAGCAGAGATTCAAATTAATCCTTTAATCAAACATATGGCTTTTTTAAAACGTGGCCGGACGTGGTCGGACTGCAGAAAGCTAATGACAGAGACCGAACCAGGACCAGTGGACTCAAGGACAGTTTTAAATATAGATGGTGGTAAAATGTCAAGGAGACTCTAGGAAGGTTTTCCACTCACTGATCAATGTGAGCTGCTGTAAAGTGCAACAAACCTTTAATGCAACATCAGTAAAAAGCTTCAGATTCTATAAAAATATATACGATATATAAGACATCAGCTCGGCTTTTTAAAGTTTTATTTCAGTGTGTCTGTCATACTGTCTCCTTGCTGAATGACCCTCAGGTAATCTGATTACAAACAAGGCCCCTTCTCTACTCATTCATCCCTTCATTTCCTGGACACCTGAAACTCCTCCCCCATGAATCACCAGCTCCCTGCTACATGCTCTGCTCTGATTCTGCACCCGGGTGAGGCTGCGAGCGAAGCCTGGCTTTGAGACCACCGCTCACTGAAACCCTGCTTGTGGTCAATTAGCGCCCACAGTGTCACGAGCTCTAACACACACCAAACTTGCAAAGGTGCATATTAACAAGTTTCCCCTTTCATGAGCCATGTGAGGCCTTCAGAGGACGGTCACATGTTCCACACATGGCTTTCCCATCAGGTCCTCCCGCCCTCATTTTCCAACAGCGGCGGCCAAAGATGAAGCCCTCGACCGTCCCATCTGCTCCGCTTGGCATGACTGGCAGGAGGGGGGGCAGGGGGGGCAGACTGGGATCTGTGTCCAAGGACAGAGTGAGACCAGGAGAGAAAGGAGACCCGCCCCCCCCTCATCCACCTCCACCTCCACCTCCTGCATCTGGAATCCTGCCTGGGTCGTGCACACATGTTCAGAGTTAGGTCTGATATGTCTGAGTGGATGGAGTATGAGGCCGTGTCACAGCGGATTACAGAGAAGCAGGGGAGGGATGCAGCGAGGCCACGACACCCCAGGTGAAACTGTGGGGGCTGAAGGGACCGAGGGGGCCGCTTTAAAAATGTAATTTGTCACAGACTACCTGGTTAAAAGTCTGTAATCTGCAATGTGATACAGAGTGATGGGATGCAGCTTCGCTCGTCCCCTCAGGTCGGTTCGTTCCAGGGAAGAACTCACGACAGCGGACGGCTGCTGGTGAAGCACCATCTGTCTCAACTTCCAATAATAACAAACACTCACTCTGCTCACAGATTGAACTTATATGATGGGCTGCAAATATTAAAATGAATGACTGTGCTTTAGCTGCTTCAGTTTCAGGGTCCTGGTTTTGTTGACTCAAACAGAGATCGTCACATGTGACCACCAACACCTGGGACACTGTGTCAGGGCACAGTGTCGGGGGGGGGCTATGCGCTGCTCACCATCAGGTAAAGTCTGGATTTGATGTCATTTAAATGTAATCTCGATCCAGTATTGAATCTACTGGCTGAATCTAAAGCCTCTGTGATCTCTCAGGAAATCTAATCAGCTTCAGCTTTGAGTGTTTGAGAACAAAGAGAGTTAAGTGAAAGTCAAAGACATCAGATCACATTCTGTTGAATGAGGAGGCAGAAACACTGTTAATTGACGGCCGTCACCTTCAGCAGCTCCCTGAAAATTAGAGGAACAGTAGAGGACATGAAGGTAAACACCATCATATCTCCACCTCGACAGCTGATATGATGAACTTTATCTGGAGTCTGTTCGTCTTCACCTGATGAATCTCAGTCCAGCAGTGACTCTGGTTCAGCTCAAACTTGTAGCAGGTTGTGAACATTGGCCTCAGTTAGCCACAGATTCAGGTGATCATTCTCTGTCTGTTCATCACTTCATATTGTCTTACATAGTGACAGTACAGAGAGCACAGTAACCAAACAATGGTCTTTAATTTCAGTCATTGAGTCAGTCAGGTTAATTAGCTGGAATGAGCTGCTGCAGGTCATGTGACACTGGCTGAGAATGAGAAGCCTGTTAGCTGTTTTCTCTGTTGCTCTTTGTTGATAAACAGATTGAGCAGAGATTAAAGATTGGACAGGAGCCTCCCTCTGAGGTGAGCTGATCTGAGGTCAGCTGATCTGAGGTCAGCTGATCTGAGGTGAGCTGATCTGTGTCTTCTGCCGCCCGGGAGCCGGATCCTAAATGAGAAGGAAGCTCGAGCAGGACCAGCGCGGCCACAGAGCTGAATCTTAAGACTTTAATTCTCCATTTCTAATTGAATTGATTGGAGCTGAGATGAGGCTGTGGCCGCCCAAACAAAAGGCTCAGACAGAGACGGGCTGTGATTAACATTCATGTCTGTCTCCTCCGACACACACACACGCAGAGGTTAATGTGAGAGCGTGCTCTTCTCCTCTGCTGTGTTTGTAGGTTTCATGTGGCATCGACGTGATGTATCCGTATCTGTACCATCACATCACACATGTATGAGGAAAATGTTTCCAATCACTTGTCTCTTTAATCGACTCCTCTCTTATCACGGCGGATTACAACCTCACTCCTCTCACTATGAATTCAATTCTCCCGTGTGTGAGATATTACCTGCCTGTTGTGAGCTTGTGTCAGTGAGCCGGAGGTTTTCTCTGACTCACTGTGTGTGTGTGCGTGTGTGCGTCTGTGTGCGTGTGTGTCTGTGTGTGTGTGTGTGTGTGTGCGTGTGTGTTTGTCTGTCTGTGTGTGTGTGTCTGTGTGTGTTTGTCTGTCTGTGTGTGTGTGTGTGTGTCTGTGTGTGTGTGTGTGTGTCTGTGTGTGTGTGTGTCTGTGTGTGTTTGTCTGTCTGTGTGTGTGTGCGTCTGTGTGTGTTTGTCTGTCTGTGTGTGTGTGTGTGTGTGTGTGTCTGTGTGTGTGTCTGTGTGTGTGCGTGTGTGTCTGTGTGTGTGTGTGTGTGTGTGTGTGTGTGTGTGTGTGCGTGTGTGTCTGTGTGTGTGTGTCTGTGTGTTTGTCTCTGTGTGTGTGTCTGTGTGTGTGTGTGTGTGTGTCTGTGTGTGTGTGTCTGTGTGTGTGTGTGTCTGTGTGTGTGTGTTGCGGTTCGAGCACACACCTGGCTGAGCTGCTGAGTGAGATGGAATTTTGTGAGCTAGCTCGGGAACACGTGTGCACCTGTGGAGTGTGTTCATGCAGAGACTCACGGGAGGAAGAAGCAGATCTCACCTGCCAACACAGGAACATTAACAGTATTTATGATATCTGCATTAAAGGATAAGTTTGTGTGTAACTTCCTGTTAGTCTGTGCATTGTGTGTTTCACATGTCACCTCCTGTTGATTCTGGGCGGTGCTTCCTGATTGTTCACACCTGTGTCTCATCACTCACCTGCTCCTGATTCTGCCTTTTGTCAAGCCTCTATATAAACTCCTTGTCTTCCCTGCTGCTCTCCCAGATCCTCTTCATTCATCCCCCTGTCTCCAGCACTGTTTTTTTTCCTTCCATTTGTCCTCCTGATTTTTTGATTTAGCTTTGTTCATTGTTTTTTGTCGAGTTTGTGTCCTGTGTGCTCCTCTGCCCCTCAGTCTCTTTGTGATGCAGCTGCTGTACTTTGTTCAAGATGGAGGGACAAACTCCACAGCTCTGTGCACAAAGACATTCTCAGATTTCCCTGCTGTGTTTTCATGTTCATTATGCCCCACCAACAAACCCACATGACACAGTAAAGTGCTCCAGTAGGTTGTGAGTCCCCCTCCAGTCCAGAGGGTGGTGCACCTGAAGCTCACTGCCGACGATTAAACACGTCTGAAGAACAATAACAGTTGAACCACCTCTCCATAAACTAACACACGGATGGATTACGAGCGAGACAAAAGCTTGGCTCACGCTCACGCTCACGCTCACGGCTCTCACTCTCTGCACCACAGATCAATGCTCTGTCACCAGCAAACCTCCCTCAGTGTTTGAACTGATCAGGGATCAGATCAACGTTGCAGCAGTTTTCTGAATGAATGTTGAAATCAGCAGAGCTGCTTTGGTCCTGATGTTGTAAATGTGACAGAGAGAGATTATATATGAGAGATTTACACTTCGTCACCATCTGGCTAGAATGTGTCTCCACTGCTCATTGGCTGCATTTACACTTGTCCTTTAAGACACTGGGCAGCTCTTATTTGTCCTGCAGGCGTTTAGTGGTTAAGTGTAAATGGGGTATTGACATTTTTCCACTTTAGATTTCCTCCTACATCTGTATAGTTGCTCTGCATCATCAGTTCCAGTCCAGTGATTAGTGACCAAAAACCAACAGGTGCTGGAGTAAAACTGCATCGATGGAGACTCCAGGTCTGAGAATGAACACATGCAGAACCAGCAGCCTGTTAATCCTGTTGTACTGTATAAACAAAGCTTTTGAGAGCCAACATATATATTTTTAGATGCAGTATCTTTAAATTTGTCCACTGTCTCTTCCAAGAATTAAATGTTGTGCCCAGACTGTTTTCCTTGGCAGGAAGCGAAATCCTTTGATCATCAAATACTAATACTTTCCATTGTGACATCTCCAATCTAAACATAGTGTGTGGATTGGCACAGACAGTGGTGAACCAGCTCAGAGTAATACTGAGACCTGCTTGTGTGTAATAATCACCAGTCAACATCATGTATGAGTATGTATGTTGTCTGAGTGTGTGTGTGTGTGTGTGTGTGTGTGTGGCTCCATCGTCCTGCAGCAGGAAGCCACAAAAAAATCACTGATCACAGTCACCACAGTGAGCCAGAATAAAGCAGAGCTAAGTAGACGGAGCAAGTGTGTGTGTGTGTGTGTGTGTGTGTGTGTGTGTGTGTGTGTGTGTGTGTGTGTGTGTGTGTGTGTGTGTTTGTGTGCACACTTCTAGCTGCATCATTACATGGGTGTATGTTTATCTCTGCTGCACACATGGGCTTATCTGTGTGTGTGTGTGTGTGTGTGTGTGAGCCTCTGCATGTGCAGGGGTGTGTGTGTGTGTGTGTGTGTGTGTGTGTGTGTGTGTGTGTGAGCCTCTGCATGTGTGTGTGTGTGCGTGTGTGTGTGTGTGTGCGTGTGTGTGTGTGAGAGAGCCTCTGCATGTGCAGGCCTGTGTGTGTGTGTGTGTGTGTGTGTGTGTGTGTGTGTGTGTGTGTGTGTGTGAGCCTCTGCATGTGCAGGCCTCTGTGGGTGTTTCCTCTCTGCGTGTGTGTCATCAAACTGTGAGGTAAAGCAGGAGGAAGCTGAATGGCTTCACAGGCTGAAGTTTAAGAGTCACTTCCCTGAGCCTGTCACACATCACGAGCCTGTAGATAAAAAAGGGGGATTGTGCCGTGTTTGCAGCTGCAGTTTCACTAATTATCTCACAATAACTGGGACGTCTGTTCTTTGCAGCTTTTGAAATCAGCGGCCACATTTCACATGCATCCACTCATGTAAACCCATGGAGTAATAAGGAATTTGTATGAGATTTAAACTAATTTCGACTTTGTTAATTGAAAATGCTGAGTAATTTTCTAAAGTCATTAAGGATGTGATTATGAATTTTGCTTTAAAGCTAGCAGGTAGAGAAATAAAAGCTAAGAAAAATAAAAACTTGAGTCACGTCCATCCTTCCAAGAAATCCTCAGTTTGTATTATAAACCCATTCACAGTGTTTCATTGGTCAAAGCAGACGTCATTCATTGTGTTTTATGTTTCACTGATACCTGCTCAGACTTCAGTCGAGCTGCTGCTGACTCATCCAACTGTGACTTGCCCCTTTGTGCACTGGAGGTCACAGGTGAATGAAGCAGGTTTGATCCAGCTGCTCTCAGGGTTTCAGCTACATTCAGTTTAGGCGAGAATAATGTGATTTCATCCCCAATGTCACAGGTCACGTTCACGATCCGTCAAACACCAGGAAGGAGACGCCTGTTTCATAACCGCAGCTGATGATGTCACGAAACGTTTCTCCCCCACCCACCCCGGGCGTGATAATCTCATTGGTGACAAACGGTCTCAAGTGACGACGGCGGTAACAGAGATCCGTGAAATATTTCCATCAGTTCGGTGTTTGAGCTCTGCTTTTCACAGATTATGTGTTTCCAGCCATAACAAAGCAGATGCTGTGGTTTCATGCTCCGGGGCCGAAGAATGAAATCCACATTAGTCAAGAAGAGATTGACACATGGAGCTCATTCTGTTTTTGTAAGTATCTGCCCATGTGGAGGAAGTGACATCACATCCGTCTTCGTCTCTTTATCTTGGACTTCAATGACGTGAAGGTAAAATAAGGTGAATAAATCTGTGTGTAAAGGGCAGCTGTCGCGGCTCTCATGACGAGTCCGTGCTCTTCAGTGTCACCTCGTCCCATTCAGATGATTGAAGCGAGTCATGACGACACCGACTGTGGCCAAGTGTAAACACATCTGTCAACTGCAAACCAGGAAGTGTCGGACGTGTTAATACAACCTGACAACCGTGGATCAAAGCCTGCACTGCCTTTGATTGCATTCGTGCCTCGACCATTGGTCCAGCGGTACCGGTCAGCTGTTCCAGACGGCGTGCGTTAACGACAGGAGAGGCCGAACACGGGAAGCTCACACATCACGTTTAACATAACAAGCAGCCAGCAGGAGTGAATGAATTGCTTAAACGAATATGTGTAATGTGCTGCCAGGGGGAAAAAAAGTGGTGATGTAACAGATGCAAATAGTTCCTGCTGACTTCAAAAAGCATCAAAGATCCATGAAGTATTAGAAATAAACAGTGTCAAAGGAACAGCAGGGAGGGGGGGGGAGTGCAGAGAGAGACGAGGAGATGTGTTTAAAGAGGACGTTTAACAGGAGGCAAAGCCAAGAAGCTGTCCGACAGTTCTGAGTCAGACGAGGGAAGATAACCAGCGCTGACACCTATCTGGAAGACAGAAGTGTCGGATTACACATGCATGCACCAAACAAAAAAATGCAAGCCTGCACCATCGTACATAATAAATCTGTAAGTCGTCTCACGGCTGCCACACATTTCTCACCCAGAGCCCATTATTCACTCAAACTTCCTGCAAATGTGGCAGAAAGAGGAGGGAAAAAAGTTCCTGAGGTGGAAGTGGAGGTGATTATTGAAGGTTTGGTGTTGTGGTGGAGGGAAGAAGCCACATACACACACACACACACACACAAATACACGCACACACACACACAGGTACATACACACACACACACACACGCGCGCGCACACACACACACATACACACACACACAAATACACGCACACACACACACACACACACACACACACACACACACAGGTACATACACACACACACATACACATACACACACACACACACACACACACACACACACACACACACAGACTGAGAGAGAAAGGCTTTAGTTCATGAGCCAATAAATCCCAATATTGTGCTGCTGATCAATACAAACTGTCTCCTAAAATACAACCGGCCGGATAATAAAGCTGCTCTGTGGCCTCGTCCGGCTGCTCGAGCCGAAGCTTGAGCCACGTTCACATCTTTACGAACACGTCTTTAAACATCTGCTCTGATTTGATTAATAGACATGAATGACTGTAATTTCATACACACTTGAATGAAGGACATAAACAGAGACGTTATACAACATGAGAAATATAGGCATAAAATGGTTAATAAGTGCATTCACAACTGCGGGTACTTTATATACTGTGTTTATATTGAAATACATTTAATTAACTGCACAGTGCTGCTGTACAGGCGAGGAGGAGAGAGGGAGGCAGAGAGAGATAATAATGAAACTATGAGCCATATAATATAAACATAAAATAGAGCGTATGCTGAAACCTGGCCGGGTGAATAATAACGAGTTTACTTACAAGAGATGGACCTGAGTACAATTATGAAGTACCTGTATTCAACATACATTTTCTGCTACTTGTAGTTCAATTCAATTCCATTTATAAAAAAGGACTCACTGTTATATAGTAAAGTACCAACAGAGTGACAGTAGCTTTAATTAAAAGTAGCTTCAAATCTTTTGATACTCTGGAACATTTTACCCAATCATCCTCTACTTCTGCTTTTACAGTATTTTTTTCCCTCCACCTACTGTATTTATGTAGTAATTTATAAATGACAAAATACAGTGACAGCAGAACAAAAAGCCTGGCGTCCACCCAGCCGCCATCCTCCAGCCCACTCATCACCGGGTCAATCATCACAGACACCTACTAATCATTATATAGGAGACTCATTATGAGCTGAGCAAAGCAAGCAGCATTTATTCATATGGCAGTTTTTTTTTTTTTTTTCAAACTCGAGTTCCAGGCTGCTTCACAGAGAAGTTTTTATCCTCAGGCTTCAGAATTTTAATCTTCTTTTATAATGACTATTTTGGCTTCTTTGGGGTTTTACAGGAGGGCGCAGCCAAGTTAAGGACCAGCGAAAACAATCTGAATTATTAACAGATTCTATCTTCAACAAACAGAGAGACTGCATAAACACTTCACACACTGTCGACACTGTTGTGATTAAATCTAGTCTTTAAGGAAAATTTTCAAGGACAAGCTGAAACTATGGAGCCGATTCAAATCATAAATTACAGTCACTGTTTAGCAGGTCTCTACCTTTTTACTTTGATTCATATCCCCTCTTTTTTTTTTCTTTTTTTTTTGCTCCCTCTCTTCAGTATCTGGCAGCGTTTAGAGTCGAGCCCTCGTCCAGCTTTATTCAATAGGCTGTCTCATAAGAGGCGGTTCTGCCGTAACGCTGAGCTCTGGGATATTAAAACCACATAATGCGAGAGCCGCTTCAGGGGAGGAACCAGTCAGATACCCTTGTCTGGTTCTGTTTATGTCCGTTTGCTTTAGTGCTGTACATGTTCCCTGGTGTGTCTTTACCCTGCCAGCCTGCTCCCCATTAAAAAATTCATTTAGGTAATGCAGAACAGCTTTAATAGATTAAATGAATTTAATAATCGTCATGCTCTGCCAAAATCCCAGCACAACAGGTTCATCTTTCAAAGCAGAAGCCTTTGAAACCTGAGGGAAAAAAAAAAAAGTTGGCCATTTTTCTTTGTATATTAATTTCATTGAATTCTGGAGCCGCTCCTGCTCAAACTCATCAATTAAACATGTAGTTTCTGAGGTTAAAGCATTTCGGTGTATAGCTCCATCTGAAAAGAAACTCTTTAATACAGAGCAGAAGGTTTGACTCAAACACTGCACAGACGGCAGGAGTGAGTGTGGACGTTAGCATCATGCTAACACTGATGCTGTCCACGCAGCAGCAGAGCCAGGAGGCTGTGACAGGACGTTTGTGCTGTCGCTCAATGATTAAAACATCTCTTATTTAAATCCCGTTTCAATAAATAATGGAGTGTTAAGCCCGTCTTCTGTGACTCTCAGAGCCTCTTACATCCAATTGCCAAAAGCTCTCTTGGATGAGGGCGTCACGGGTCTCGACACTAAGCCTTAAAATCACACTCTGTGAGAGAGTGTCGCCGGTGTCCGGAGCCTGAGCGGCGTGAGCATGAGCCCGGTGACCAGGGTGAGAAAATGCCCCTCTGACAGTAAGACTGAGCCGTGCTGGACGGCATGAATACTGCAACCAACACTCTCCTCCTTATTTAGACCGAGCCAACACTGAACCCAGGTGAGAATGGGTTCGTCCAAAAGGCTGAAGTGTGAAAATCATATCAGTGAGTCTGAGCTAAGGCAGCAGCTATAGTCTGAGTAATAATAGCAAAGGTGACCTAACTCAGTACGTCAGCCATGCAGGGACAAGCTTCCTGGGACGGGATGGTGGAGCCAGGTTCTGGGTTTACCTGGACTCACAGGACACCTTCTGTCCTTCCTCCTCCAGACTGGAGACTGATCCACCTCATAGACTGTATAAAATATGGACGTAGTGTCCGTGACGTCACCCATAGGTTTCTGAAGAGCAAAAATGAAGCAAATCGTAGTGCGTAGCCATCTTGGTAGCCTACCTCCGGTTACTCCAAATATGGACAAAGAGGTGGAGCGAGGGCGGAGCTGAGGCGGGTCGAATGAACGCTATTGGCTGAAAAAAGCCGCTTTATTCGAAATAATCAAACTAGCTACGGCTAACCAGCTAGGTTAAATGCTAAATATCGTTGCTAGCCGGCTAACCCCACGACGATCTCTTTCCCAAACTCAGTGACTAGAATTAGCCGGGGTGACGCCCTTTAGACCGTCAGTGGCTAGTTGTCAATCAAAGTGGCGCCACTTAGATTGACAGCTATGAATTGTGCATAATGATGTATGCTGTATATTTTAAACGAACGCCTTATAAAAAAATTCGCCCCCCCCAGAGTTGTCATGGAGTAGAAAAACAGCTTATGAGACTAGAGCCATGTTTTGAACCAGGCTGTAAATATGTTTTTTTTCTGTCGTAAAATCGGACATTTTAACATGGGGCTCAAATGTAATTGACCCCCTTCTGCAGCCTGCTCTAGTGGTTATTCAAGGAACTGCAGCTTTTTTGCACTTCCACATTGGCTTCATTTTTCAGCGCCGGAGGTTGCCCCTTGGTTAATATTCATCAGAATGAATAAATGTTTAAAGTCATGAACAGAGACTCTTATATTTGAAAGTTTTTTTTTCTCTTATGGACAATAAATCTTTAAAAAGACAAAGACAACAATGAATTTATGTTCACATGTTCATGTGCTTGATAAACCTCTGAACCTCACAGACCCACTGTTGAGTGGATTCATCCACAGCTGAAAATAGTCCCCAACAAATGCACTATTTCCTCCTGTTTGAGGAATGTGCTACAGAGTCCGGCTGTTTTGAGAAATTACTGAGACTTCTGGACAAATGAATTTGTGCAGAAGATCTTTATTAGGAACCAATGAGTTGACAAAGTAGAGAAGTTGGAAAGTATTAAGACACAAACTGAAACATTTTAAGGCTTTAGTTTTCATGTTGACAGTAAGAAAAATATCATGCTCATTCCTTCCCTCCAGTGTTTATGTGCCCTAAACTGTTTCCCACTCTGAATGTGCCTGCTCTGTGTGTTTGTTGAGCTCCTGTGTGTTGAGGCTGCTCAGTGAAAGCAGGACATCAGCATTAGCTTCAGTCGTCCATCAGTGTCTTCAGGCTCAGCTGGAAAGATTAGCAGCATCACATCTCAGAGCCCAAAACTCAATGAGAGTGTGGAATAAAGTAAACCTCTAGTCTAAAATGATGCTTCCAGTCATGAATATATGTGAAAAGAACTGACCAATAATTCACTGTCATTTCCCTCCATTCTGCTGGTTGAAATATTTACATTTCTGTGATGCCCAAGGTGAATTGACATCTTCATAAGGCAGAGAAATCATCCTACATATTGAACAAAAAATCCAGCAGCATCCACTTTAAGTTACGTGAATGTAAATGATGTTTGTGCTGCAGTGAAAGCTTGTGTGTCTGTGTGTGTGTGTGTGTG
>JBBMOC010001014.1:0-15453 GCA_037975185.1 Centropyge bicolor | reverse complement strand
CCAAACAGGTGTTTTTGGATCAGTCCACAACTTTCACAGTCTGTTGTAGCTCCTGTCCTGACTTGTTTCAAACATGTTGCTGCCATCAGATTCAGAATCAGCTGATATTTACATACATACATTTTAATAACTTGTTGACGCCCTGACTTTTAATTCCAACTTTTATCCGTCTTGAGCAACATGAGTATAAAAGACTCGTGTGGTGACTTCTTTTAATTTCAGTCCCTTCACTTACTTTGACCTTTAAAATACATCAATAACACTGACAGGGACTTGTTCATCAGTAACAGGAAGGTAAATGATTCCAGACACTACTGCTGTGAGAATCTATGCACAGATATTTAATTAGTCATGTGTATTTTATGCAAACGTCTTGATTCACTGTGACCTTTTAATATCTCCATGACTGACGCGCAGTCACTCTTCGATCTCTAATAGAGCTCGCCAGTTTACTTGTAAGTGACGAAACGGCTGCAGCCACGCAAGCCGACACCGGGTGTTTTTGAAGTCAGCAGGACCTGATCTATGATTTGTTTTGGTAAAAGCACTTCAGAGCTTTTTAAGTTGTCATTTTTATATTTGAGTGAATGAACAAGATTCTGAATGACACATGAAGGAGTAGAGAAAAGCACATTTCAGAAAAGACGGTTTTAGCTCGTCAAACTCAGCCAACCCCCCCTCCCTCTCTCTGTCTCTCTCTCTCTCTCTCCGTCTCTCTCTCTCTCTCTCTCTATGTCTCTCTCTCTCTCTCTCTCTATGTCTCTCTCTGTCTCTCTCTATGTCTCTCTCTGTCTCTCTCTCTCCATGTTTCTCTCTATGTCTCTCTCTCTATGTCTCTCTCTGTCTCTCTCTCTCTCTCTCTCTCCATGTTTCTCTCTCTCTCTCTCTCTCCATGTTTTTCTCTCTCTCTCTCCATGTTTCTCTCTCTCTCTCTCTATGTCTCTCTCTCTCTCTCCATGTTTCTCTCTCTCTCTCTCTATGTCTCTCTCTCTATGTCTCTCTCTCTCTCCATGTTTCTCTCTCTGTCTCTCTCTCTCTATGTCTCTCTCGCTCTCCATGTTTCTCTCTCTCTCTATGTCTCTCTCTTTCTCTATGTCTCTCTCTCTCTCTGTCTCTCTCTCTATGTCTCTCTCTCTCTGTCTCTCTCTCTATGTCTCTCTCTCTCTATGTCTCTCTCTCTCTCTGTCTCTCTCTCTCTCTCCTTCTCTCTCTCTCTGTCTCTGTCTCTGTTTCTCCGTCTCTCTCTCTCTATGTCTCTCTCTCTCTCTGTCTCTCTCTCTCTATGTCTCTCTCTCTCTCTCTCTCCATCTTTCTGTCTCCAATCACAGTGTTTTTTCAGATTCGATGTTCCCTGTGGAAAAGCTGTCAAAACTTTTCTGTTCTCTCTGCCTTCCCCAGCATGTTATCCCTCAGACCTGTTATCACTATGATTGCTGTTTCATTTTTCATCCCCAAAGACTGAGCTGCGGGAGAGCTGGTCTTTGGTGAAGTTTCACTGTTGAAGGCAGTCGCACACATTTTTCCTGACACGTTTGATTCTAGTCTTAGTCTCTGAACACAACAGTGAATGAAATCCACATTAAAAAAAATGGTGGGGGGGGATCCATCCTTGTGGCAGCTCTATTGTTTCAACACGAGCTCTTAACAGGATGAAGCCATGATACAATCAAAGGTGATTAACGCTAAAGCAGCTCCTCCTTCAGGATCTGAATCAGACACCCCTGCAAAGATGAACGACTTGGAATCCTCTTCTTACTACAGACCCTTACTTACAAAATAATACCATTTCAGATGATGTAACTATCGAGTAATGCTGAGTTAATCATACCTCATACACACACAGTCTGGATCTTACACATCATCTTTGTTTTGAACCTGAAATAACTGATTTTTTTGGGACCATCAGAAACAAACACAGAAAACAGTTTCCTATTAGCATTCATTCAGAGCCATGTTTTTGCCAATCAGACAAACCCAATTACACCTTTTAGCTCAGTTTTTGGTCTCCACTGACTCAGAATAAAGCTACTATCTGACTCTTTAACTGCTCCATGATGTTCACCAGCTGGTTGTTAACTGCGTCTGTCTGAAGATAGCGCACAGTCTGAAACCAAAACAATGAGCTGAAAGACGCTAAAAGGGACTGAAGCGTTGTGGGATAATTACTACGAGCAACACTTTTTCTCATACACATGGTGATTTGATCCACTGTTATTATAAAAATACTCATTATAGCAGATTAAAAACCCATTAACAAACAAACCACTGTCTGTCTCTCAGAGTGAGCAGCGCTGGTTCTCTCTTCATCCCACAGCAGCTATTTACATTCCCCCAGTGTCCAGAGGTGTAAATCAGCCTCTGGAATAAAAACCAGCAGGGCTCACAGTCTGAAAACCACTGGTCCAGCCAACAGGTGGCGCTGCAGGACTGTTGGATTATACAGTATAGAGAGGCCCGGATATGTAGCTTTTCATCACATTACATACAAAAGACATTCATATTCCCTTGTGTGTGTGTGTGTGTGTGTGTGTGTGTGTGTGTGTGTGTGTGTGTGTGTGTGTGTGTGCATGCGCGCTACATTTAGCTGGAACAAATCTCCACACAAGATACTGTGCTCCTTATTCAAACTTATTCTACTTTGACTGAAAATCTGCTTTTTATTGTTCAATTAGTCAACAGAAAATTGAGCCACTATTTTATCATCATTCAAGAACAATTTGCCAAACATTCTCAGGCTTCCAGCTGCTACATTTCTCTCTCTGATGTTACAGTGAACTGAATAGTTTTAGGTTTTAGACGGCTGGTCGGACAAAGCAAACAATCTGAAGACGTCATTCTGTGATCTGTGATGTATTTTTCTCTCGTCAGATGTTTTGAACAAAAAAATGCAAAACTTAAACATTATATTTTTGTGAGTTAAAAAAGCTCTTTAAATATTTAGCATCACTCGTCAATGATCACTTTGCATAATCTGGTCATAAGTCAGTCAGTTAAAGGAAGTGAATTGCTTTTGGTTTTGCTTTTGGCCCTCCAAGGAAAAGTTTGGGCCCCTTTGTTTAGACTGCAGCTCTGATGATTAAATATTAAATGTAAGGTGATTATGAATTGGAGCCTTTTCATCAACAACATGCTATTGACTCATTACTATAATACATGTATTCGCCCTCAGAGGTCTCTTCACAGGATAAATTAGGAAATAGGTTGTGTACAATTTGGGATTATTTGTCAAATGAAACATATAGGATGGTTCATCTGGTCACGAGGCCTCACACTGTCACAACACTAGAAGAAATCATTCATAGATCCGTTTCTGATTTAACGTGCTGACGGAGGATTCCTGCCCAGGACTCCCTCCCTTATTCATGGGGATGAGAATACAGAGCTGTAAAGATTGAATGAGACTCAAAAGCTCCTCTGCAGGGACTGAGGAGGGGAACAAGGAGAGGGATGAGGGTGTGTGTGAGGAGACATGTTGGACAGGAAATGTCATCGCCTTTGAAGCGGGTCTTTGTACCTGAGCTTTGATCTCAGAGAAATGGCAAACGGAAAGAAAAGATCTGTCCGTCTTTCTGTCTGAGTCCCACTCTCTCTGTCTCTCCACCTTCCTCTGCTTCTTGTTGTTGTTGCTGTTTCAAACCTCCTGCAATCCAATCAAGCTCCTGGTGACCCGGCGGTGGCTGCGACGCGTCCCTGCCCAGATGGAATCAAATCTAATATCTCTCTAATGCCTCAGCCTCTGTAGGCCACAGTGGCATTGTTATGTGTGTGTGTGTGTGTATGAACTTCACTGTGACTGCACCCCGCCCCCTGTAAATATCCCCGGGTAACCCTGTAGCGGGGGAGGTCACGCAGTCATCCAACAGGATCAGGGTGTAAACAGCCGGGGTCAAATCCGTAAAGCTGCTCACGACCGCAGCGCTGATTCAGGGTACGAGTCAGGTCACATGACCCGATAAACCTTGCTTGAGCTTTAAAGGACAGGGAGAGCAAAACTGGTCTCAGATCAGATGTTGAAAGGGCAGATAGAAGCTGATTAAGTAAACTGGGTGAGGCAGGTGGTAAAAACAACAACAGGCTAAAATTCAGGGAGATTATAGAGGTTTTCATCACAGAGGTGTTATTGGCTTTAGAGACAGATATTCACGCTGTCATTAAAGCTGCTAAAATCAATATTTTCAAAAAAAAAACAATGTTTCAAATGACAATCTGAAAACCTACATTTCAACTCAGCACCCCTTAAAAAAATATTATCATATAATTTTTTATCTCTCCTGCCCTCTGAAAGAAACTCTAAGCGCAATAAAATCTTCCTGACAAAAGTCATTTATCCGTCTACAGATGGATGCACGTCTGCACTGAACGTCTGAAATTCAGGCCAAAATATCTGCGTTTTTTAAATTCGTCCAACATGAATCTGACGATGAGGATGTTAAAGCCCTGCTGTTGGTGGGAGGGGAACTCGTCCTGTCCAAAGCAACAGCAGTTCTCCTGCTGATACAGCCCCCACCCCCCTACCCCATTGCTCTGATCCACCTTGGCCATCAGATACTCCTGGACCCAGACCCTTACAGTACATGTATGGTCAGAGATCTGAAGCATTAGAAGCTCACACATCTTCTTCTGATGACTCTGTTTAAGATGCAGCATGAATTTACCAAGCCAGTAAATACACTGGTTATTCAAAGGCCCCTTTCTCAATTTCATATATGACCCTAAAGATAGAGATTTCCACAGATGGACTTTCATTTCTCAGCCTCAGCTCAGGTCCAGGTGAGAGAGTAAATGACGTTACCTGGCTGCACTGCCCACAGCAGCCCAATATTCAGTTAGAATAATGCTATAAATTGATATGGATTCTTCCCCATCTTCCTACCTCTGATTATATTATACTCTGTCTGGTTGTTTGCTTTCCGGGTGGTGGCACAAAAAGGGGGAGAGAGACACAGCACAGGCAGAGAGACAGAGAGCTGGAACCAGGTGAGACAGAGGACAGGTAGTCGAGTCAATACGAAGTCAGCTTCTCTCCTGCACACAGTCACTGCAGTGTATTGATATACTGTTCTCAAATGTGGATTCTCTCCCCAGCCTACTCCTACATTTATTTATACCATGAATATGTTTGCGAGGGAGAGAAACAGGAAGAACCAGGTGAGAGAGTGAGGTCAGAAATCTACATGCACAGGCTCTGAGTCTCCTTAAAGGTCTGATCTGAGAACAGCAACATCCCCTTGACAACAGTGTGTCCAGTGTCTCTGCAGCTCGGCTTCATGAAACACATAAGTGAGTTTCAGCTCATTGTTTGGCTGTTTGGCCCAAAACTGAACTGTTCTGCTTCACTGTCACCGCGCTCTCACAGGTTTTCATAACATTCACAAATTTCATATATAAAAAAAGCTCTAAAAACACCACCTGCTCAGCACCAGGTAGCGAGCAGCTGGTGAACACAGTGGAGTGGATATTTCCCTCAGGAGTGGGTGGAGACCAAAAACAGAGCTGAAAAAAGAGTGGGAAAAAATCTGCCATGCAACACATTAGCTCATTGCAGATATATCGACATCTGCAAACATGACAGTTGGTATGGACAGTCAGTCGTTATTATACATTATCTCTCATATTGCACTATTGTCATTTACTGCTAGTGTCATTATTATGATGCATTATCTCCCATATTGCACTGCTTACATTTGCTGCTGTACTGGAATGTCACCTTATCCACTAAGCCACTTTAGATTCCACTTTGTACTTAGTTTTACTGTGTTTTTAATACTTTACTTTAACAGTTGTATATACCTTGTATATACCTCTTTTTATAGTTATATACTTGTACTGTATATACTACTTGTATCTATTTGTATGCTTGTGCTGCTGCAAGGCTTGAATTTCCCCTATGGGGGATCAATAATGAATTTTCTTATCTTATCTTAAATAACAAGAAACTGAGGTACAGAAATGTTTTGACATATATAAGTATAATTTTCAACTGTAAGTATATCAAGCACAGTAAAGAAGCTTTAAAGGAGCCATTTCTTTACACGATCTATATCTGATAATCAGCTTCAAAAATTCTGCATTAGTGTAAATAAGCAATCTTTTTCAAACCATATCATAAAAAAATCAGTTACCCCAGGTTTGAGGATCACAACTTTAAAGCAAAAGTACAAAGCAATACTGAAAACTGGCAGCAAAAGGACGACCAGAACACGGCTCCATGCTGTTTCATCAGGGCAGAGGAGTGTGATCATACAAGTACAACGAGCATAATTTCCTTCAAACGAACTGTGATAGCCATCATCAACACTCCCCACGCTCTGACGTCTAATTACAGATTTCATTATTATTTCTCTTGGCCTCTGTTGCGTTCATGCATCACTTGCCAGGAAGATAAATTCTCACACTTATAGCTGGAGACACATCCAAAGATTTAGCAGCAAATTGACCTTTAAAACTCCCACACTGTCCCGTGGAAAAACAAATGGACCTATCTGCATTTGCATAATGATATATATATACAACATTTTGCTTAACGCCTCTAAACGTGGACGAGTGGAACCGGCTTGTGCAGCAGCTGAACTAACAGTTCGTCAGCGCCGCCTGTGACTGAGCAGCGTATAAAATCTGTATCAGCTGAGTGTGTCCGCAAGCAACAGCAATCTTTGAGCCTGCGTCTGCGGAGGCTTGTAAAAATTCACTGATGGTCGACCGAACAAGCCGCCTTCTCCGACCTCTTCTCCGCTGAAAGGTCAACGACAATAAGTCCAGTCTGTACAAGCAGCTCATGTTTAGATTTCTGTTTGTGTTTATTGTTCAGTGCGACCTCTAGTGGCCGTAGTAATTGATGACGCAAAGGGGAAGTCAGGCCACGTAGCATAGGAGTGAGAGAGTGTGCATGAGGAGGAGGAGCCAGACAGAGCTGCAACACTTGGTCGATTAATCGGTTGATTAGTTGATTGAAAGAAAATTAGTGGCCAATAATTGAGTCAAACGTTTGCTGGTTCCAGTTCCTTAAATGTCAGGATTTAGTGCTTTTCTTTGTCGTTTATGATAGTGATGGTTTTGGATTGATGGTTGGACGACAGGAGGAATTTCAAGACGTCACTTTGGAGGAAAGACTGAAGAATGAATCATGACAATAATCAGCAGATTGATTGATAATGAGACAACTGTTGGCATCCTCTGTGAAACCAAATGACAAGATATGCAACTTCATGTACTTATTCTAAAACAAACTATGATCTTTTCCAAACCTATCCAAGCACTTTTGTTTTCTGAACCTAACCAAACTACAAGCATTTCACAGTGTCAACCATGTGACGATGAAGGTGCAGTACACCTCGTACTCTCCTGTTGTTGCTGCCTGTTGTTTGGATCGTCACTGTTGGTCGACCTGTTCAGTCCTTCAGTCATGACTTTGTGTTGATCACCAGTGTTGCCACAGTTACCTTGAAAAAGTAATCTGATTATTGACTACTGATTACTCCTTTAAAAAGTAACTTAGTTACTTTACTGATTACTTGATTTTAAAAGTAACTAAGTTAGATTACTAGTTACTTTATAAGTTACATTCAGCAGCTGCCGACAACCCCCCGCCTCAATATAAAAATGACAACCAATTTTGTCAATACTCACTTTATTGGAAGTGCATTTGTAACAGTAACGTCAAGTAAACAATGTATCTCCTGACATTTGACTGTGATGTGCTGCGACTCTACATGTTTCTTTAAATTAGACGTTGTGTTTTTGAAGCTCAGTATTTTGTTGCAAGCACAGAGTGTACAACGAACCTTAATATTATTGTCTTTAGCTGACACGAACTCAAAATAATGGCTGTATTTCCAGGTAGAAAAGGTGAATCTCTCTCCTCCCTCCATTGTTGTTTGTGTTTGTGTCGCTGCTTCTGATTACACGTGACTTGTCCTCGTGCTGAAAACGTGACTTGTCGCGTACGTGATGTCACTCCCCGAGACGCAAGAAGAAAGCAAAAATATAAATTTTTACTCAGGAAACGCACAGTGACTTGGATATAAGTAACTTTAATCTGATTACTGGTTTGGAAATAGTAATTCATTAGATTACTCGTTACTGACAAAAGGGGTCAGATTAGAAGAGCATTTTTAACAGTAACGTCACCACTGTTGATAACTGGAGCTCACAGTCCACCCAGGACCTCCTCTCTGTCTCTCTACCTGTAATCAGTAACACACACACACTGCGCTGTGACATGTGTGTGCGTGCTATCTTAACACAACAGCAGCTCGGACCGCCGTATGTTCCGATGTCCTCCAGTCTAGTGAGGCCGACTTAATCAGAGTAAAATGACTGACAGCTCTGTGAATGTCAGAGCCGGCGACAGAAACGACCTGTCACTCACACATGTTCACATGCCTGTGTTACACACACACACACACACACACACACACACACACACACACACACACACACGCTCTGACGTGAATGAAAGTGCCCGTCTGCCTTCCTGTGTGTCCTGAATGACAAGTGTCCTCAGTTAGCAGGTATATGGGATGGAGGGAGATTGTGCCTCCCTCAGCAGAACACCAGGGTTCAGCCTGAGTTTCTGACTGCAGCAGCATGAACACACACATTTTAGGGGGGGGGGTTCACAAAACAATTAACAATAAAAATTATTGAGCGAATTCATCCACAATTAGCTCCCCCTCATGTGAATCATGTGGCACCATCTCCTCATTAATGACACACAGAAAATTGTTGTGCGACGACATCAAAGCCTTTTGCTCTTTCAGATTTGCTGAAAAACAGTAGCTTTACTTCCTCCATGTGATGTTTGTCCTGTTTTTCCAGGGACTGTTTTAGCAAAGGAGACAAAGGCCAGTTTGTCTTGGTGACATGAGCAGAGGGGCGGGGTTTGTTTGTGTCATGGTAATGCTTCGAAGCAGGCAAAGTTTCATCATTTAATTCAGCCAATTGGTGCCTATTAAGTGTGGAAAAACAAAAACAAAAAAAACTCATCTCATCTGAACGGGCGTCTTTGAACAGCTTGTTTTGTCCAACCAACACTTCAAACATCAAAGATCCTTGAAGAACAGTTTGATATGCTGGGAAACCACACTTATTCACTTTCTTGCAATGAGATCAATGAAGACACTGATGACACTGACATCGAGTGGTTAGCTTAGTTAGCTTAGCATAAAGACTGGAGGTGAAGGGAAACAGCTCGTGCACCTCTGAAACTCACTGACGACCATGTTATATCTGATTCATCTAATGAAGCTATAACAATATAATTTGGAGCTGTGAAGACATGTTGGCTGTTTCGAGCTGCCTCCAGTCTTTGAACTCAGCTCCCTGCTCTTTGTAGCCTTGTATTTACTGTCCAGACTCAGGAGTGGTATCGATCTTCTCATCCAACGCTCGAAAACAAAAAGTATATTTTCCAAAATGTCAAACTGTTTCTTTAAATTTACTTCACGTTAGAAGAGCTGGGATTAAATAATGTTTGCTTAAAAAATTGATTATTAAAATAGTTGTCCATCCACTGATCAATTCATTGACCAATCAGTTCAGCTCTGTTGTGATGGATGTCTTGATATGCTGATGATGCCCTCATTAATGCAGAGAGATTTTCCAGGAAGCTCCAGCCTCCATTTCACGTCCCAGATATCAAATGTCAGATCTCAAGTAATCACTTGTTCCAACGTGGACGTGAAGGGGTTTTGTCCAGTGAAACTACAGCTGATTCCAAATGTTAACCAAGTTGAACTGAGGCTAATTTTGACGGAAGCTTTTAACCGAACTCATCGCCTGAAGATAGAGCTTCATTAACGTCGTGTGACAGTAATCCTTTTAATACTCACTGAGATGAGAGCTAACTAGCTGGTGCAGTGCTTTCCCGAGACGTTCATCTTTCTAATAAGTCTCTGATAGTAGCTCCGGGTAGAAATATGGATTCATAGAGCTGCGAGATGAAACCATGGCCCTGTAGCTGCTGTCACACGGCGGCCGAAGAATAAAGCCTTCACATGTGCAGCAGCGTCAACGAGCCGGCCTATTGTCTAATTCCATTAATTCTCATAATGTGCAATCAGTGCAGCTCTCTGTCCCCGACCCCATAGAAACACCAATCAGCTCTCCACGTTTGCACCGCCACCATGGAAACTGGATTAACGAGCGGCGGTGCGGTTACTATGGGATGTCGAGATGATAAATGACAGTCTGTCTGGCACCAAATCTGTCTCCTAATCTCAGCTGGAAAACAAAGGACGTGGCCGGGAGACGGCTGAGATGAATGAACGTGTGAATGAATGAAACACTGTGTGTGTGTGTGTGTGTGTGTGTGTGTGTGTGTGTGTGTGTGTGTTTTGGGAGAGGTTATTCAGCATAAGAGGGTTTGAGGACAACGTAGGTCAACAACATTGAACGAGCAGAAGCAGGAGGAGGTTTAGAAAAGACACACAGACGCAGGAAGAAGCAGGGAAACTCTCTCTGTGACTCACACACACACACACACACATACACACACACACACACACACAGTCGCTCGGGCTGTGGTCTCTCACCTTGTCAGGTGCTTGGCTCTGGAGGCTGCCAACATCCAGGGGAGTGATGAGGGGCACATTCTGGAAGCCGTCCTCCACGCTCACAGCTTTGGCCCCTTTGTCTTGAAGATTACTCCCCAGTTTCACCATCTTTCACCGCCCTTATATGGATGTATATATTCCCTTAGGTCCCTGAAGGCAGCTCCTGAACAGAGGAGGTGTTGAAAAAGGACGAAATGAATCAGACTGTTCTAGATGAAACACTGCTGAGGTCTGAACTTGATTGCAGCTGTGAAGTGCATGATGAATTTGAGTGAACGTCATGTGTCATTGGGAGACAACTAAATTAGGAGCATGCATGATTAATTAGGGGATGATTGATAAAGGAAAACACTCCTCTGTAAATGCATCTCGCAGTATATGTACAGGAACCAGCCTCCTTCCCCACCTTCCTCCACCATAACAAACAACACCTATGCAACATTTCAAAGAGCGGTTACTCACAGCTGACGGTCCGTCCGCTCTGTGCTGCAGCGGCTCTGTGTCTGCAGATGATGAGGATGAGGAGCAGATGAGATGATGAGGAGCAGCTGAAGCTGGAGGCTGCTGCTGATGCTGATGATGCTGCTGATGCTGCGGGAAAAGCGACGCTGCACCGCCGGAGAGCGACTGGATGTCTGGCGGCAGGTCTCCTACCAGCAGGCAGCCCAACCCCCTTAATCCAAACACAGCCTCTCCTGCACCGCTGCTGCACCCTCAGCTGACGGAGCGGCCACCAGGGGGCGTTGGTTTTTCCTGTCTGGAGTCTCGTTTGTTTGGAGGCTGAATTAATGTTGCCTTTCATGGCGGCTCGTAAAATTTTATACCCCAGCTGAGAGGCTGGAAATTGAATCTGAATAATGCTTGAAAAAGAATCTGAATTTATTGCAAAGTAGGTTTTTCACAAACGAGGAATTTGACTTAGAGTTTTGGTGCAATAACGATAAATATATATGTAGAGGAATATAAGGGATGAGGATGGAAGCAGGTGCATCGATTAGTCGACCAAAAGAGGATTAATCGCCAACTATTTTGATAATTTATTAATCATTTTTCTTCTTAATTGTGAGGATTATCACTTTTGATCGTAAATGAAAGTTTGGACTGTTGGTTGGACTGAAGAAGGAATTTAAATGATTAATCAATGAATCGTGAAAATAATCAAATGATGAATCGTTTTGATGCATAATAACAAACATATAAAATATAAAGTAAAAATATGGACGGGTGCAACATAGAGCTTGCAATTAATCGATTGCTCAATCAAAAGAAATTAATTGATTCATTGTTTTCGCCATTTTCCAAAGGATTTTCTGCTTTTCTGTTTCATTTGTCGTTTATGATAGAAAATGAAAGTTTTGGACCATTGGTTGGACAAAAGAAGGAATTTAAAGATGTTGCTTTACATAGTGAATGAAAGAGTTGTACACATTACTGTAAGTAAATTATTTTTGACACAGTATCAGCCCTGTTGCAAAAGCATATTTATTCCTGTTTTATTTTGAAAAATGATTTAGAGCAGTTCCATGTTATCGTGAGTTAAGATGTGCATGTGGCCAATCCAGCACCTCCACAGAAAATCCCAAAAAAAAAATCCTGGGAGAACAATTTATGTACTCTATATTTTTCACAGTACTTGAATGCATCACAAAGCATGTGTCAGCCAAATTGGTTGTTTTGGTCCTGCAGCGCCATCTAGTAGTTGAATGCCTGATACACAGCCAGTTATAAACAATCATCCGACTGACAGTGAGTCAAACAACATGAAATCTAGAGGCTGAGACGTTTGTGTGTTTGTGTGTGTGGGAAACAGAGACCGGTTGTTTCTCTGCAGTAATCAGTGATTAGTCTGTCTGATAAATGAATCAGACATTAAGCAAATGATGGGTGCTCAAATAAAATAAATACAAATCAAAAAGGCAAGTAAATGTAACATTTAAAAAAGCTCATTCAAAAAGACATGAATCAAAAATGAATTAAAGTACGATGATAACAGAAGCATGAAGGATTGGATCAGGTAGACGGAGACGGCTCAGTCTCCATCAACCTTCAGCTGCGTCTGATGCAAGAGTTCTTTCATCTGACTCAATCTGTCTTAATCTTAGAACTTTTCTCTCTCTCTTTTCTCTTGTATCTTGTGAAAGTAATATGAGAAAAAGTCGTCCTTTAGGATCTGTGATGCTTCCTCACATCCTCCCCTTTACACCTAATAAAAATGGGTTTGTTTAAAGCTCTTCCATCCTCTACCTGCTTACCCACAATGCTCTGGGACACCGAGCCCTGTCCTGCTTCCCATCCATCGGTGTCCATGTTGGACTTCCTGAACCAGCAAATTCTGCAGACTGGTTTTGATGGATGATGTAGTCGGAGCTCATGCAGGTCAAACTCTGGAAGACTGACGGACTTCCAGCTGGCAGCATGTTGGCCTCCATCTCATTCTTGAGTCTATGAGAAAGTAGATCCATTCACTAGTTGACTGTTTACAAACCAGGAAATCAAATAACTTCTTCTGTTTTTTTTCAGTGTTTCGTGACAATGCAGATTACTTCCTTCATTTCTTGACCCAGTTTGACAAGTTCCTCTTGTTTGCTTGAAGCTCTGCTGCTAAATGAAATCTACCCTCACCAGCATTTGGACTCTTGATGAAGTCACATTTAACAGTGCAAGACATGACCAGCAGGTGGTGCCACTGAGCCGTCAGCGGGTTGGTTCAGTTTTTTCAGGAATGTGAGAAAACAGCACATGACCCAGTCAGCTCTGTGCCTCTGGTTGGTGGATATCATGTCATGTTTTCATGGCTCCAGTGAAGTGAATGACGTGTGCGAATGTGTGATTTGTGCATGAGCCTTAAATTGAGGGTTTCTCATGAGTGGTTGTGTAGAAATTCTCCACAGGACCAGAAAGTCACGAGTGCTTCGCTCTATTTAGTAACAGCTGCTTTTATACAACAAATATGAACTGAAAATGTGGGAAAGTTGGCAAAGATGACAGTTCAGGTCGGATGAGTCGTTGTTGTCTGAAACTGAGGTGTTTCAGCAAACTGGTTAAACAAACAGGCAAAACAGCTGATTATTAAGTCGAGTCAGTTTTATTTATACAGCCTAATTTCACCTATTTGCCTTGATGGGCTTTACAGTCTGTGCAGTGTCTGTCTTCATACCCTCAATTTAACAGTTCGTTTAAGTCCCTGAAAGAGGCCAGAGCATGCCGTCAGTCATCTTTTTCTATGCTGGTCAGAGAAGACAGCACCTGGGATGTTGATCAGGTGTCATCAGGTGGATTTAATGTTAGAGAGGAACTTCACCTACTGAAGAACCTCTTAGCTTTGTCGACCTCCAGTGGTTTAACTTCTTATACTGCTGCAGTGATGGAGAGGTGCACTCCAGTACACTATGACATCACAGCTGGGTGTGGTCAGGACACTATGACATCACAGCTGGGTGTGGTCAGGATAAAAAAAAACAATCTGTTCTTACTCTTTAATTAGTTACAAAACGCCTCCATAAAAACCAGCAGTATTTGTTGAAGGCTCTGTGAGGGTGACACACTCGAGCTTTGATTTATAAGGTCAAACATGTCTATTTTCAGAGTGTACATCAGAAAAACTCATCACATGTTCACACACATGGTGATGTTACAGTACATGACAGAGCCGAACTGGGATTACAACACAAGAAGAGTCGTCTAGTAGTTTGTAAAACAGCTTTAAAAGTCCGAGATTCAACGTAAATAAGCAGACCGAGAACTTATTTTCATCACAGTTAAGATTTATTTCATTCAACATTTCACATTACAAATATTTAAAAATTATGCATACTGTTATAAATAGTTGGCTGCAAACAATTAAATAACATTAGATTTTTCTTTTTCGTTTCACTAGCACTTCTACAGACCAACTCCTAGAAATATGGACATGTCCGTATTACATAACTTAATTAGAAAGGAAAATACAAAAATAGGAACTTATAAAGTGAAATGACAATAAAAATTAAGGTGATATCTTAAGTAAAAAATGCTATTAATAAATACAACAACCTTCCCATACACAGTTAAAAACTATTGAAATCTTGCCATTAAGTAACATCATTAACAGACAAATATTTAAATATTTATTTTCCTTCAGAAAATGTGAACCATATATTGTGGAGCACAATATAGCAATTAGTAAAAACTAGACACTTTAACATATTAAAAGCTTCACCTCAAAAATATAACAAAAATCTGATCAAAATTATAAAAATCAATTATACATTCCAATTAAAAATATACCAATAAACAGCTAAATACATTGTTGACCTAATAATTACAATGCAATCAATCACAGTAGCTTAAAATAAACAAAATAAGCAAATGAGCACAAAACTTTTAATGTTTTAAAAATAACTTCAATTATTTATATTAGTACAAATAGTTTGATTTCTTTTCTTTTTTACAAACACCAGCATGAAAAGGATTACAATAACAGTAGAAAATGACTGTGAAAAACATATTAACATCTTCTTTAATTAAATGTCTGCAATTAAAAATGGCATTAAAGAATTACATTGCAAAGAGTCTTTATCTGGAAAAAGGTTCAAAAGAAGTATTGCACATAACAACTTGAAGTTAACTTGCAACATTTACCACATTCAAGTCTTTAAGCTCCCCTTCCTCCAGATAGGTCTATATAAGATCACCTCGACAGACAGCGGGGATGAGTTCTCAAGTCTTTTAAACAGTGTTCTATAAGGATGCTCAAAGTCCTGCACTGCCAAATCGATTTAAAGTTAAGTTTCTGTCTTGTTTCTCGTCTTATC
Source organism: Centropyge bicolor (assembly GCA_037975185.1). Lineage (NCBI taxonomy): Eukaryota > Metazoa > Chordata > Actinopteri > Pomacanthidae > Centropyge > Centropyge bicolor. The sequence goes on along the minus strand of JBBMOC010001014.1, from coordinate 107 downwards.
TCTCTGTCGCGTGCATCCTGCAGAGGTCTGCGATGGGGAAGCGAGGAGGTCGACACGTGGGGAGGGGAGGGGCGGGGCGGAGGGGACAGGTGGGGTGAGGTGAGAGT
>JBBMOC010001013.1:12500-15456 GCA_037975185.1 Centropyge bicolor | reverse complement strand
GCATTAAGCCGACGGCCGGTTAGCTTTGACAGTTTCAGCCATGTTGTCTTATCACTGCCCATAAAGAGTTCTGCTTCACTGTACGACTGTCATTCTTTAATCAATGTTCAAAAAGGTCACTCATGTTTGCAAAGTTCTAAAGTTCTTCTATGTGCATCTGTTACTGGTCATGCAACAGTGGTGTTGCAGTAAAAAGTGCTGAAGGAGATCAGAAGGTTTCTCTTCCATCTGAGATGGTGTAGGAGATCAGGAGCTGTGAGTGCTGGAGCTGGTGCAGGTGATAAGGATCAGGTGGAGGTGATGCAGGTAATCCTCCCGCCCACATCCGCAGTTTGATACACACCTGACACACACACCTGACACAGACACACAGCTGACACACACACACACAGGTTTGTTTTGCTATTCTTGTGAGGACCTTCCATTGACATAATGCAATCCCTAGCCCCTTACCCTAACCATCACAACTGAATGTCTGACCCTAACCTTTACCCAAATCATAAACTTTTTGTCTTTGTAACCTTAACCCTAAAACCAAGGCATCCTAGTATAATCCTTGTGAGGACCAGGCAAAATGTCCTCACAAGAAAGGTTGTTTGTCAAGAGTTGGTCCTCACAACTATAGCAAAACATGCACACACACACACACACACACACACACACACACACACACACACACACACACACACACACACACACACACACACACACAGGCAGAGGGGCTCCCACATAAACACAAACAGGAAGTCACCTGAGCACGTAGGCTCAAACATCACAGCTCAGACTGGTTTGTAAGAAGCTTCTACTGAGGAGTCAGATGTTTCCCTCATGGCGGGGTGGGGGTGGAGGCCAAACAGAGTCAGTACTGAACTCTCGTATTCGTCAGGTGAATGAAGCAGTTTGTTTACTGTTTCAACTGTCTCCGATGATCCTGGAGGCAGGACAGGAGGCTGCAGCTTCTCACAGGTGACAGAGTGAAACAGACATGAGAGGTCAGTGAGCACACACCTTCACACACACACACACACACACACACACACACACACACACACACACCTGATACACACCTTCACACACACACACACACACACACACACACACACACACACACACACACACACACACACACACACACACACACACACGGCCTCATGCTAACACAGCGGTGGAATGCGGTGCTGGACTGTGATCAGGGTGTTGACCCACATACTGATTACAACCCTGCAGCAGAGCCTCGGCCTGGCTCTGCTACTGCTCCTCATTACTCCTGCACTCTTCATCCAGGAATTATTTACAGTCCAATATCTGCTGGCTGCACTGTTCAGATCTGTTTAGTGCTTCATTGTTTGTTTGGACTCTCTTCCCTTGGCTTCTGGTTACATTCGTTATCTGGAGCGAGCGACTCGGAGCAGCTGAAGAAAACGCTTTCAACCTCAGCTGCTTACGTTAAACCTTCATCCTGACGTCGCAGCGTCTTCGCCGTCGTCTGGGCGATCAGCCATTCAGCTCTATTTCCACTCTCACTTTGATACAGCTCATTCTGAACATGACACTTTAATGCATTTTATCTGTTCGCAGCTTCTCACTGTACTTTGATTTGAACTTCAAAACTGTGTGTGTGTGTGTGTGTGTGTGTGTGTGTGTGTGTGTGTGTGTGTGTGTGTGTGTGTGTGTGTGTGTGTGCGTGTTCTCTGCGTATAGATAATTACATACACCTGACTGAAGTGTGTTTCAGGTTGTTGTTTTTTCTCACACCTGAAACTCTTTGTGTGATTCAGAACAACCTGGACATGAAGCTCAGACAGTGAACAGATGCTGTGAAGGCAGATTAGAACACACGTGTCCCCTTTTCTTAAAGAGCAGCTCCACTTTATCTGTCCTGTCAGCGTGATGGATGGAGGGGCGTGTTGTTTGGTCATGTCCGCTCACACACACACACAAACACACACACACACACACACCTTTGGGGCCTCGGTTGATGAAGCCCCGTCTTCATGGTGATGTTGACAGATGCACTAGTGCTGATTAAAGACCTGCTTCTCTCTCTCTCTCTCTCTCTCTCTCTCTCTCTCTCTCTCGTCCTCCTTCCCTCTCTCTCTCTCTTGCCCTCTCTCCCTCTCTCTCTCGCCCTCCTTCCCTCTCTCTCTCTCTCTGTCTGTCTCTGTCTGTCTCTGTCTGTCTCTGTCTGTCTCTCTCTCTCTCTCTCTCTCTCTCTCTCGTCCCTCTGTGTTTACGACCATGTAAAAGCTGGATCTGTGTGTGTGCGTCTCTCTGGTTCCTGGTTACCTGTCAGTCTGTGTGTCGTTGTGTCGTCCTCGGTCAGTTTCTCTGTGTCGCTCTTTGTCCGGAGTCGCAGCAGCTGCCGAGTCAGGAACAGAGAGTTTCCTCCATCACTCAGCTCCACTTTATCTTCTCCATGTGTAGCGTGTCGCACACCTTGTTTGCGTTGCGCTAGGCTTCCTGTGTGGGCACTGAGCATGTGTGTGTGTGTTGGGAGGTGTCTGGTTCCTGATCACATGAACCTGAACACAAACAGAAAAAGACTCAGAGACAGTTTTTGACTAAGTAACTGGTCACATTGAAACATGAAGACTTACCTGCAAATAGTCTGTTTAGATGCTGCAGCAAGAGTTTGTTTACTTGGTTTGATTGACAGCTGTTGGGAAGCTCAGCCCCAGCAAGGGAGAAAAAAAATGTCAACTTTATTTGTGACTGCAAACTGGGACCTAATGATTTCTGTTGCACATGAAGCTCCGCCCGTCTGACCATCAGCTGACCGGCAGTGATGTAACTCCAGGAACTCAGACTTTCCTGCTCTGTAATGAACCTGGCTCAGTCTTGGCAGCAGAGGTCGGCAGGTTTGGGATCACAGTTCAGTTCAGTCGAACTTTGACCAGTAAATCTGGTGTTGCTGGTTCACAGGGCCGTGCTGGAGGAGGCAGCTTCCTGCAGTGAC
>JBBMOC010001013.1:0-7500 GCA_037975185.1 Centropyge bicolor | reverse complement strand
CCACTTCAAATGAAGCTCTGAACTTGGCGCCGGCTTCACTCCTTTTTTTCTGCTCGTGTATTTGCTGCTACACGACCTGCCTGCGGTCGATCTGACACGTGTCGGCTTGTCACTTTTATGAATTGTTGGTATTGTGTTTTTATCATTTATGGTTTGATGCATGTGCAGTGTGTGTGTGTGTGTGTGTGTGTGTGTGTGTGTGTGTGTGTGTGTGTGAGATGAATGTTGGCTCACAGACAGTCAGTCACTTGCAGGCTGCTTCTGTCAGTCCTCTGGTTTAAAATAACAGTTAGATTGTCTGAGCCATTCAGCGAAAGTTCTCGAAGTCTCTGCAGAATGTGATGGTTAATGTGCAAACACAGTTCAGCCAGAAGCGTCATGTAAACAACACGCTAGCATGTTGGCGAAGCTGTAGACGTTACACACAGCCGACATCAAGCTCGGAGCTCATGAGTTTCATTTAGTTTCTCACAGATTCAAAACACAACGCTGAAGTAAAAAGCCATGAAATGAGGCCGTCATGAGTGTTTGTGTTTTCATCGTGTGTGTGTGTGTGTTGGGTTGTGTGTGTGTGTGTGTGTGTGTGTGTGTGTGTGTGTGTGTGTGTGTGTGTGTGTGTGTGTGTGTGTGTGTGTTGGGTCGTGTGAGTGTGTCAGGTCGTGTGAGTGTGTGTGTGTGTGTGTGTGTGTGTGTGTGTGTGTGTGTGTGTTGGTTCGTGTGAGTGTGTGTGTGTGTTGGGTCGTGTGAGTGTGTGTGTGTTGGGTCGTGTGAGTGTGTGTGTGTGTGTGTGTGTGTGTGGGTGTGTTGGGTCGTGTGAGTGTGTCAGGTCGTGTGAGTGTGTGTGTGTGTGTGTGTGTGTTGGGTCATGCGTGTGTGTCAGGTCGTGTATGTGTGTGTGTGTGTCGGCTCGTGTGTGTGTGTGTGTGTGTGTGTCGGCTTGTGTGTGTGTGTATGTGTGTGTGTCGGCTCATGTGTGTGTGTATGTGTGTGTGTCGGGTCGTGTGTGTGTGTGTGTGTGTGTGTGTGTGTGTGTGTGTGTGTGTGTGTGTGTGTGTTGCCTCATGTGTGTGTGTGTGTGTGAAGCGTGGTCGCCTCTTGCTGGGCCTGTGTTTACACACTGAACATGATATCAGGCCCTGGGGGAGCAGAGGCAGGCTGCTGCACATCCCTCCTGCCCTGCTCATCTCTCCGGCCTCTGACCCTCGACCTTTGACCTCTAACCCCTCGTCATACACACTGACAGCCCAACAGGTCTGTAAACAGGAAAAAAGACCAATGTTAGAACAGGATCTGAAGCTGCAGCAGCTGATCAAGTTTTATGACTTTACATCAAAACATGAACTAAAATGAGGCCACAGTTATTCAACATGGGCGTCTGATATAATGTTGACACTGTGAGATGGATCAGATTTAAATGTCGAGTGACCTCAAACTGTTTTCCCTCCTCCATCACTTCTCCTTCCTCTCTGACTTGACATCTGCTCCCTCACGCCTTCGCTGCAGGGTTCCAGTGCAGAGAGTTTCGACCGCGGTGCCTGAGGCGGGATGAGCTCAGTCACTTCCTCCTCCCTCTCTCCTTCCTCGGCCCAGCAGGTCTGTACCTGTCCAGGTGAGGCCGCAGCCCCGTCGCTCCCACACACAGCACAGGCTGTCTTCCTCCTGTTGGAAGGTAGAACATGAAACATTCCCACATTAAAACGTCTGAAAACAACCAGACCTCTGTTGTTGTAAATTATCTCAAATTATTCTCACCTGTCAGCGACATCACTTCCTGTTTACCACATCTGGTTTCTGTGACCTCCAGGGAAACATGGGAAACCCCAACAACACATCAGAGCGATGACGGAAATCTGTCAGTGTGAACCATTACCTGAACATGAGTCACATCCCATAATACTCCCACTCTGCTTCATGACATCATCAAACATCTCCTGTGGTCATTGGTTTGTTTTTCCCCACTCACCTTTATGTCGTCTGTGCTCAGTGAATCTGAGTTTGCAGCATCTTTCATGCACTGATTCCAGTTGTTTCGCTCCAGGACCAGAGGCCTTGGTCTGAGTCTGAAATCTGAGGAGCAGCCAACTGTTTCAGGTTGAAACCTCCTGTAAAGTCCTGATCTCAGTGACTGACATGTGGCCTGGATACAGTGCAACAGGATCTGCCTCCTTTCATCGTCCGAGCTGCAGCTTCGGTCTGTTGTTTCACAGTGGTTGTAAATGTGATATTGAGGATTTGTTGGATGATTGACAGGTGGCCTGGAAACTGTAACTGGATCCTCCACCTCTGCTCCAGCAGCCTGTGTTGTTAAGTACCTGTGACAAAAGGTGTCAGAGATGTTGTTGCCTGTTCTCCTGGTTCTTCTCTCAGGCTCCGTGTTCAGGCAGATCAACAACAGTCTGTAGCTGTGGCTGCTCCCAATGTTGGTCCGACTGTTACTGTGTCTCTGATATGAAGATGGACAAATGAACTATTACTGCTCTAATGCAACATGTTCCATGTTCAGATCTCACACAGCTCTGTGGTCGATTCAGCAGCTTGATCTACTGCACTGTCGTTAATATGAAGCATCTTTCCTGTCAGATCAGATCCCATGTTATCTGGTGTCTGGGCTGCTCCTCTGAAGTCAAACCCAGACGATAAACAGTGTTTGAGTGAAGTGAGTGAATCAGTGTTGGAGAGAACTGAAAACACACACAGGTGTTGATCCAGATCCCAGCAGTCAAATACAACTGGGACCAACACTGGCTCAAAACACTTCGGTGTTTAGTTACATATGAGCTTGTTTGTATTGTTTTAATACTGACTTGAAAAACTCTGAATGTGTCCTTTAAACCAGGCGGCAGAGAACCAGCCTGATTTAAACAAAAGGAGCAGCCAAACATTGGACGATCGAATTGAAACATGAAAGGACAAAGTTTCGTTCAGCTGCATGAGCTCGGTCGACCTGACGGAGACGGTCCGGTGCTCAGCTGTCAGCTGTCAGCTCTCAGCCTCAGAATCAGTTTGGGTTGTTTTGCTGCAGTGATGTGTGAGCGGCTCTGAATGTCCTTGGCTGCTCCAGAGGCAGATTATGAAACGGAGGAACCTGCTCCACCCTGTTGTCATGCCCCCCCCCCCACCCCGCTCCATCACAGGCAGATTTACAGTCCTGTCAGCGGTGACAGGTTTACGGAGCCTCGCCGCTCAGTCCAGCTCCTTCTATGAGGAAACACACTGGAGGAGTGAGAGGAGCTGAGGAGCATCACAGGAGCAGTGTCACATGTGGACGCCTGCAGGTTTCTGTGCAGGGCAGCAATGAACTCAATGGTCATTCAGTGTACTTTATATTAGAAAACATCAACAGGTATTTTTTGTTTGTGTATGTGTATGTGTGTGTGTGTGTGCGTGTGTGTGTGTGTGTGTGTGTGTGTGTGTGTGGTTAATATTGCATTTGAAGGTGGTAAATGATCTGTGTGTGAGTTAAAACAATGAGTTGATTGAAAGGAGAATATTTTCCTTCTACTTTGAGAAATAACTGAAATATTTAATTGCTCATAAGGTTTCAAAGTGAGGATTCGCTGCCAGTTTTTTATGAACACTTTGCTCAAACTAACGTGGTCTAATACAACAGTCTGGTGATCAAACCCCGACTTCATGAAGATGATAACGATCAGTTTTTGTGTAAAAAGAGCAGAGAGATCCAGTGTGAGCTCACTGTGCAGGATGCAGTGTGTTTCTGTTATTTTGTCCACCCTGTGTATTTGAACGACTGCTGCAGACGGAGGCAGGTCACAGAGGAACAGGAAGAAAAACTGCTGGACATAAATCTGGATGTAAAGTGCTTCCTGACACTGGTTTACACTGGAGGGCCTGTCCACGCCGTCCCATCATGCACTGTGTGTGTGTGTGTGTGTGTGTGTGTGTGTGTGTGTGTGTGTGNTTACTACATCCACACACACACACACACACACAGAGCCAGGTCATGCGTGCACCACGAACAGGAAGAGTTTTTCAAGAAGAGACAAAAGAGAGAAAGAAAGTGTCGGCTGTTTGTTTGGAAGAGAAACGAAGCTGAACGCTCGACTGAATGAGAGAGAGAGAGACAGAGAGAGAGAGAGAGAGAGAGAGAGAGAGAGGGAGAGAGGGAGAGAGAGAGAGACAGAGAGAGACAGAGAGAGAGAGAGACAGAGAGAGAGAGACAGAGACAGAGAGAGAGACAGAGAGAGAGACAGACAGAGAGAGAGACAGAGAGAGAGACAGAGAGAGAGAGAGAGAGACAGAGAGAGAGACAGAGAGAGAGAGAGAGAGACAGAGAGAGAGAGAGAGAGACAGAGAGAGAGAGACAGAGAGAGAGACAGAGAGAGAGACAGAGAGAGAGAGACAGAGAGAGAGACAGAGAGAGAGAGACAGAGAGAGAGAGAGACAGGAAACAGTGACACAGTGGGAGAGGCAGGGGGGTGTGTTTTAGTGCTGAGAGCAGGAGCCCGAGGTCGGGGCCCCCAGCAGGAGCCGCAGGAAGGCGGAGGGCCACACAGACGACGAAGGATCCCGACCAATCACATATTTCAAATAGCTCCGGTTTGAAAAGGAGTCGGTCGGCTCTTTGTCCGCTCGGCTGATGCTGCTGCTTCTGAGTGGGAAGATGATTCCAAACTGATCACCATCATCCATCTCTGTGCATTTTGGACATGCAGCTCATGATTTCATAAATGTCAATATCAGTCAGAGTAAGTTCTTCTCTGGTGTTTAACAAACAGACGAGTGCAGTAAAAACCTGACTGGTCGGATGGAGACAGACAAAAGGAGCTGACGGAGCAGGAGCATCCATCACTTCATGGTGGATCTGCTCAAACCCTGTTCAGGCCTCAGACACAACAGAGCCGGGGTCAGAGCCTCTGAATCTCCCACCTGCTCAGGTCCAGTCTGAAACCCTGCCTGTGTCTCTGTGTCAGAGCAGCCATGATGTGTGAAGCTCTGAGGAGGACAAAGGTTTTTTTAATGGACAAATTCCTGTAGAGTCACACAAGCAGCTGAAGCCTGAGATGTGATGCAGTTTGAAAGAGGCTGAAACAGATTCAGAAAAACATGAATACATTAAGAACATGAACATGTATTAGTCTCTCCTGTGTATTAATGTAATGCAATCATTAATTTATATCTGCTCTACATGCAGCAAACACAGCGGCCTTGGAGGAAGACACACACAAACAGCAGCAGCAGAGTCTGAATGATGGATGGAAGCAGAGGCAGAAATGAAAGGAAAATGGGTTTTTGGAGGACGCTGCTCCGCCGAGGCCCAAACTGATGAGGAGGTGGAGGAGGGAACGAGGGGTCAGAGGTGAGATGAAGGAGAGGAAACCAGGAGAGGAAGCCAGGAGAGGAAACCAGGAGAGGAAACCAGGAGAGGAAACCAGGAGAGGAAGCCAGGAGAGGAAACCAGGAGAGGAAACCAGGAGAGGAAACCAGGAGGTCGATAATCTGAGAGACGGCTCTGTGAGCAGCTTCCACAGAAACACAACCTGCAGCAGTGTGTTCGAAACCTTCTCTAATATCAGACATGTTTGTGTTTTGGTCTCACAGAAATCTTTGTTTTCAATCCAGCTCCGTGTTGGAGCTTATGATCACCTCAGAAATGAAGCTGTTTCCACCCAGATCTGACAGCAGCTCCTTCAGAACACGGCTGGTCGACTGTCTGAGATTCTTGTGTCTCATGGATCAATTTGTGTGTGTTGTCTCCTTCTCCCTCCGTGTTGCCTGCAGGCACAAGCAGCTGCTCCATAAAATGTCCTCTTGTTATAAATCAAATTAAAATGTTTATGTTAATGAAAGTGAATCTAACAAGATGAAGTCATATCAAAACACAAATTATTGTCATGGTTCAAGTCTCTTAGTTGATTTTTGTGTTTTTTCTAGTTTGGTTTCTCTGCAGTTTTAGTTTTATACAGCAGCGTTTTCGGTTGGATTGTTTAATTGGGTTTTGGTCAGGAACTGCTTCAGGTGCTGGGGTGTGGTCCTCATGTGCTGGGGGCGTGGTCTTCGTCTGCTGGGGGCGTGGTCTCCATGTGCTGGGGGCGTGGTCTCCAGGTGCTGGGCTCTCATCAGCTGCCTCCCATCTGACCTGATGACCTGCAGCTTTAATCCCTCTCTCTCCTCCTGCTCGCTGCCAGATCCTTCCTGTCTTCGTCCCTGTCTTCTTCTGCTTCGTGCTTCCAGTGGTCATTGTCGACCAGTGTTCCCATTCCTTCAGTGTCTCCAGTATCTTGTCCCTCGCCTGCTCTTCCTTACCTGCTGCACCTGCCTGTCTCCTGCTGTTGTCACATTTATTGTCGTCATTTCATGTAAAAATCAACTTCGGTCGACGCCATGTTTTGATTGGTCGACTATCAGCTCAATGAGGCACATGCAGTCAGTCGACTCTCTCGTCTCTCTAACCTGGATCTACCACCTGTATCTGCAGTGACAGGGACTTCACAGTGGATGTTGGATTGTTTTGAATGCGCTGCTTCATGTTCCTATATGTCTGATGTGAGGGGAATGACAGAGGACACTCTGACCAAATGTAGAACTGTGGTTGTTATATTTCTCTGAAAGCTCTGCAGAGAGTAAACTGCAGTGAAAAGCAGGAGATTCAGTCGAAGCTGCTGACTGTGAAAAATCCTCGACCTCCGACAGGAAGCTCCCGGAGCGCGTCACGGCTCCGTGCGGCGGCAGATTAGGGCGAGAGCGAGGGTCGTCCCGCAGCGTCGCCTTCCTGCAAGGTCGTCTGAACAGATCTGCTCACGCTCATCTGTCAGTGTCAGAGGACGAGTCCTGCAGGTACAGACTTATAGCTCATGTTACAAACACACTGTGATTTCAGGAAGAGAATCCAACACATGCACGACTCCATGCAGAAGCTGTTGGTTTTAATATGAGCAACATGAGTCACTCCGTCATTACTTCAGGATAAAATTATAGCTTTTTAGTGATGAACTACAAACTTCATCTAAAATAATATAAAAGCTTCTTCAGTGAAATAAAGATAGTTACTGTCAAATAATCAGAAAATCTAAAAATATCATCACATGGTATAATAATAATCTGAGTGTGGTCACCAACATAAGGAAGTCAGACAGACTGAGCTCCAGCTGCTGTTGCTCGGGGCGACGGGGTGAAGGCAGGGTGAGGCCGACGCTGCTGACCCAGGAGTTTCCACTGAAGAAGCTTCGCTCGCATCACGGAAACTCCTGGCAGAGACAGAGAGGCCGAGCTGATGGGAGGAGAGCAGGAGGAGCAGGGAGGTGGAGCAGGGAGGTGGAGCAGAGAGGAGGAGCAGAGAGGTGGAGCAGGGAGGAGCAGGGAGGAGGAGCAGGGAGGTGGAGCAGGGAGGAGGAGGAGGAGCAGGGAAGTGGAGCAGGGAGGAGGAGGAGGAGCAGGGAGGAGGAGCAGGGAGGAGGAGCAGAGAGGAGGAGGAGGAGCAGGGAGGAGGAGCAGAGAGGAGGAGCAGAGAGGAGGAGGAGGAGCAGGGAGGAGGAGCAGAGA
>JBBMOC010001012.1:0-15457 GCA_037975185.1 Centropyge bicolor | reverse complement strand
AGACAGACAGACAGACAGACAGACAGGCAAACAGACAGAGAGACAGAGAGACAGACAGACAGACAGAGAGACAGACAGAGGAGACAGACGGACAGGCAGACAGACAGACAGACAGACAGACAGAGGAGACAGACAGAGAGACAGGCAGAGCGACTGCTTCCTTAATGAATAACTGAAACTGAAGAACTTCATTTTTACCATAAAATTCAGTTCAGCAGAAAGCAACAAAAGATGTAATTATGTTTTGCCTAATCCAAAATTAAAGGACACAAAAGTGGATTTTTTAATTCCTTTAAAAAGCCTTTAATTCTTTCAGAACTCTCATGACAAACAACGTCTTATGTTCGGACCCATTGATTTCCCACAGATCTTATTGTCAACCTAAACATGAAGACTGAATAAAAATCCTCACGTTTAATTGTTCATTTGCATCCAAATGTTCCAGAGTCATGAACCAAAATCACAACCTTAATCAATGAAATAAGAGTTCGATTGGCTAATTAGGGGTTTGTTTTCTCTGTCACAGTGAACACTTGATTTAATGTCAGGGGTGTTTTCAGTTGGAAAGATAAAATAAGAAACGGGAACATTGAACAGTGACCCTCAGTCTGACCCTCAGTCCGACCCTCAGCAGACCCGGCCTCCTCTTTAAATGTCGTGTAACCTGAGCTGGTGGAGGCAGGATAATTTTACCGGTCGGTATCTGACGGATGGTTGAGGTTGATGAGATGAGCCGAGCGCTGCAGACTGAGCGAGGCGATGAGGCGGCCGGTGCAGATACGATTGCTTCTTCCTGAGCCTGTGAGGACGGAGGCGTCGGTCCAGGTTTCATCAGCGGTGGAGACGATGAGGCTGGTGGTGGGTCACAGCTCCATCACAGACCTGCTGATGTGGGTCCAGATCCAGCTGGGGGTCAGAGCTCAGTCACAGACCTGCTGGTGTGGGTCCAGATCCAGCTGGGGGTCAGAGCTCAGCCACAGACCTGCTGGTGTGGGTCCAGATCCAGCTGGGGGTCAGAGCTGCCGGCGGAGGATCTGTGCCTTAAAGAAGCTCCTGAACTCTCAAACGCTCTGAAAGTGTGAGATGAGCTGTCGGCGGGGGACGAGGTGTCCAGATCCATGACTGCAGTAAAAGTACTAACACCACTCAGTCAAAATACTCCACTGAAGTAACAATCCTTCAGACTTTACAGAAGCAGAGTTTTGGCAGTTTGGACAGTTTGAACAGGAAGAGTTTTTCTTCGAAGTGAGAACCATTTGACTTTTACTTCTTTTGTAAACTGGAGTCTCAGTTAAGGAGTAATTTTTTTGAACAGGACACACAAGGACACTTTTTCAAACGTGTTTTTCAGGTCAGCTGATCAGAACTTTTGTCCTTTTCAGGGAAGTTTGGACATGTTTTTGGAAACTGACGATGTCTTTACAAAGACACATGACTGTAGTAGATTTATGACATAACTTGTTTCATTTACTCACAGTATAATCAGCTGATGACTCATGGTGTATTATTGTAGAGGGCAGGCTCTCAGGTAGCATCACACATGATGTTTGACCATGTCTAATCCAGTAATATAATTCATATGATTCTGGCCACTCACGTAATGAGTACTTGTACTTCTGATACTTTCAGTACAGTTTGATGCTAAAGCTTTGATACTTTGATACAAACAGCTGTCAGACACGAAGCCCAGGCGTGTGTGTGTGTGTGTGTGTGTGTGTGTGTGTGTGCGTGCGTGTGTGTGTGTGTGTGTGTGTGTGTGTGTGTCAGGGTAAAAGCTCCTTTCAGGAGACATTAAAGCATCAAGCAGTGGATTTCTGCAGTGTTTGTGCTTGATTGACAGGTCTCTGGGCCTATCACGGTCAGCAGCAGCGCCTGACTGGTCCGTGATTGGTCCACCTCATGAGAAAGTCTTCAGAGCAGAAAACTGTCCCAGTGTCTTTTCTACTCTTCTATGTTCTCTCATCCTTCTCCATCCTCTGACTGTTTCCTGTCCACCGCAGACTTCCTGTCCCGCCCCCACCATGAGCGACATCTACGAGTCGGCGGCCAACTCTCTGGGTTTGTTCAGCAGTCCCTGTCTGACCAAGGTGGAGCTGCGACTCACCTGTAAGAGGATCTCAGACCGAGACGCTCTGTCCAAACCCGACCCCTGCGTCGTCCTCAAGATGCAGTCACACGGCCAGTGGATGGAGGTGGGTCTGTTTTCCTTCCTGATGATGATGATGATGATGATGATGATGGCGTTTGCCGCCCTTCACTGAGAAGGAGTGGCAGGAGTGAATCAGGCGAGTGATGACGAGGAGGTGCAGCAGTGAACGAGCCGTGGCTCCTCCTCCAGAGCAGGGGACGGGACAGGAAGCAGCTGAAACAACAGTGAAGGTTTGACAGACACCTGTTCGGGCTCCTGGACTCACCTGGTCTCTGCTGCTTCCTGGAGCAGTCAGTGCTGCTCTGTGCTCAAGTCCTACCTTTGAGGTTTTAGTACTTCAGCTGAGTATTTCCATTTTGTGATGTATTGATCGTAATTCTCCAACAACAACAACCGTAAAGGTTTAAATGCTTCATGTTTAATTTACTGAGAGATTAAGGGTAAAAATCAAATCCTCTGAATTCTCCGTCGACGTCGAGATTTAGTCATCAAGATTCCAATTCAGCGGCTTTATTTTTCTCTGGACTGACTGGACGTGATGTGACAGTTGGTCAGTGTCAGTGTGAATCGTTTCCTCTCACAGTTCATCAGTTCACTTCAATGACGGCGGCAGTGAAAACACAGCAGAGCCTCTCTCTCTCTCTCTCTCTCTCTCTCTCTCTGTCTCCCTCTCTGTCTCTCTCTCTCTGTCTCTCTCTCTCTCTCTCTCTCTCTCTCTGTCTCCCTCTCTCTCTCTGTCTCTCTCTGTCTCTCTCTCTCTCTCTGTCTCTGTCTCTCTCTCTCTCTCTGTCTCTCTCTGTCTCTCTCTCTTTGTCTCTCTCTCTCTCTCTGTCTCTCTCTCTCTCTCTCTGTCTCTCTGTCTCTCTCTCTCTCTCTGTCTCTCTGTCTCTCTCTCTCTCTCTCTCTCTGTCTGTCTGTCTCTCTCTCTGTCTGTCTCTCTCTCTCTCTCTCTCTCTCTCTCTCTCTGTCTCTCTCTCTGTCTCTGTCTCTGTCTCTCTCTCTCTCTCTCTCTCTCTGTCACCGTCCATCTGGAGCTCCACCGTTTGCTTCAGTCGGGTCTGGAAGCTGCTCAGGTTCATTATCGATGCAACAGATGATGAAGGAGAAAAGTGACACGATGCTCTGCTCGGAGGAGGAAACGTGTCCAAAGGCAGAGCGTCCACAGAGACATCCGTCCCCATCTGATCACGACGCTCGCTCACACCACCAGCTGACTCTGACAGTGAAGGCTCAGTTCGCCCAAATACACAAAGACATCAAGGTTAGATCTACAGTTATTCAGTTCTGAGGTTCAGCTGCAGTTGGTCTGATCATGGTCAGCGCTGAGGCGTCGCCCTGCAGGCTCCACTGCTCCACCTTTACCTGACCGCTCATCCACTCAAACAGCTTCAGCTTCAGCTTCAGCTCCCACACACAGAGGCAGAGTGGGTTTAATATGAGGCTCCTCTGAGCCCCCCCCCACTGGAGCTCACTCTTCTCTCCTGAGGGATCTTCATGCTGACATATGGACACGTGAGGAGCAGGAACAGACACAAAGCTCACACTTCAGAATCAGTCGGTCCTCAGTCAGAGCACATGAGGGGCTGCAGGTGGACTCAGCTCACTCAGTCTCCTCGTGCTCAGGTGACTGAGACGCGTGTGACACAGGTGGTGCAGCTGCCGTCAGTGGACTGTCACTTCTTCTGATCACACTGAAGTCTGTTGTTCTGAGTTTGGTTTGAACTCGTTCTTCTTGTGACGTCATGACGGACATGAGTTTTTCTGAGCTGTTCACTTCAGAGCAGCTGCCTTCAGGACTCTGTATGTGTGACTGTGCTAACGAGGGTTGTGTGTTCTCCCGGCGGCGGCGGCGGCGTGTTTCCTGACCGCGGGACGTGAAGCTCAGACCTGCTTTCTGTTGCCCCACTTTATGATTCTGGGTATTTTTAGCCGTCCGGCGGAGACGCAGCTGCGGCGTCCACACGGACACAAACTCATCCCTGCCTTACCTCTCTCTCTCTCTCTCTCTCTCTCTCTGTCTCTCTCTCTCTCTCTCTCTGTCTCTCTCTGTCTGTCTGTCTCTCTCTCTCTCTCTGTCTGTCTCTCTCTCTGTCTCTCTCTCTCTCTGCGGCACTCTCTCTCTCTCTCTCCCTCTCAAATTTCAAATTTCAAATTTAAATGACCTTTATTGGCAATATTGCCAAAGCTATTACAAGTTTATAAACAATTATAAACAATAAACAATGGATAGTTATAACAATAATTAAGAACAAAACATTAGAAATATTACTATAACAACTAAAGAAACTACGTACAACTATTATAACAAATTATTAAGAACAAAAGATTAGAATTTTTACTATAACAACTCTTACTAACAACTAATAGGAAAAGTGGACGGTGATGAAATGTGCTTCAGACGCTGGTGTTCACCTCAGGATGACAAAAACACACAAACACGCCGTTAGCAGACTTTGACCCCGGGAGGTTTCAGCAGAAACTGCCTGATCTCCATCCGCTCCTGCAGCTCCAGGGTTTCCTGAAGATGCCAATTAGCAGCGTGACCGCCCTTTAAAAAAGCTCCTTCGGGGCCACGACGCCCGAGGGTTTGTTCAGACAGACGGCGTGATGTAATCACCCCCGGCGCCGGCGGCAGCGGCACAGCTAATGAAGACAGGAGAAACGAGGCAGCCACGGACCAGAGAGCTTCCATTACCGCCTCCAAACGCTCAGGTGGTGTGTTGTTCTCCTGCAGACGACGACGCAGGGCTGAAAACACAGTGACAGGCTGCGGGACTCCTCAGCTGCCTCCTCATCAGAGACGTCTCCTCTGACATGAGCTCTCACCTTCAGAGCTCGTCACTTCCTTCACTCTGGAAATGTTTGAATAAAATCCATCTGATGCAGGACAGAGAGTGAAACACGAAGCCTGAAGGTGAGACATGATCGAGGTGACGCCTCATTAATCTGCTGTCGTTCAGGACGCAGGTGTCGATCAGCTGACCTCACGCTCTCAGGTCGCGCTCCGCCTTCGTGTCTCTCACAACACAGACACTGACATGTTCCTCTGCGTTTTCATTCTGTTCATCAAGTGTCACCTTCGGCCTTCATCCGTCCTTCATCTGTCCTTCATCTGTCCTTCATCCGTCCTTCATCCATCCTTCATCTGTCCTTCATCTTTCCTTCATCTGTCCTTCATCCGTCCTTCATCTGTCCTTCATCCATCCTTCATCTGTCCTTCATCTTTCCTTCATCTGTCCTTCATCTGTCCTTCATCTTTCCTTCATCGCTCCTTCATCCGTCTTTGGTGTGTCCTTCATCTGTCCTTCATCCGTCCTTCATCTGTCCTTCATCTGTCCTTCATCTGTCCTTCATCCGTCTTTGGTCTGTCCTTCATCCATCCTTCATCTGTCCTTCATCTGTCCTTCATCTGTCCTTCATCTGTCCTTCATCTGCCCTTCATCCATCCTTCATCTGTCCTTCATCTTTCCTTCATCCGTCTTTGGTCTGTCCTTCATCCATCCTTCATCTGTCCTTCATCTGTCCTTCATCTTTCCTTCATCCGTCTTTGGTCTGTCCTTCATCCATCCTTCATCCGTCCTTCATCTGTCCTTCATCCGTCCTTCATCTGTAATTCATCAGTCCTTCATCCGTCCTTCATCTGTCCTTCATCCGTCCTTCATCTGTCCTTCATCTGTCCTTCATCTGTCCTTCATCCGTCTTTGGTCTGTCCTTCATCCATCCTTCATCTGTCCTTCATCTGTCCTTCATCTTTCCTTCATCTGTCCTTCATCCGTCCTTCATCTGTCCTTCATCTTTCCTTCATCTCTCCTTCATCCGTCTTTGGTCTGTCCTTCATCCGTCCTTCATCTGTCCTTCATCCGTCCTTCATCTGTCCTTCATCCGTCTTTGGTCTGTCCTTCATCCATCCTACATCTGTCCTTCATCTGTCCTTCATCCGTCCTTCATCCGTCCTTCGTCTGTCCTTGGTCTGTCCTTCATCCGTCCTTCATCCGTCCTTCATCCTTCCTTCATCTTTCCTTCATCCGTCCTTCATCCGTCCTTCATCTTTCCTTCATCCGTCCTTCATCTGTCCTTCATCCGTCCTTCATCCGTCCTTCATCTGTCCTTCATCCGTCCTTCATCTGTCCTTGGTCTGTCCTTCATCTGTCCTTCATCCATCCTTCATCCATCCTTCATCTGTCCTTCATCCGTCCTTCATCTGTCCTTCATCTGTCCTTGGTCTGTCTTTCATCTTTCCTTCATCCGTCCTTCATCCATCCTTCATCTGTCCTTGGTCTGTCCTTCATCCGTCCTTCATCTGTCCCTGGTCTGTCCTTCATCCGTCCTTCATCCGTCCTTCATCTGTCCTTCATCTGTCCTTCATCCGTCCTTCATCTGTAATTCATCTGTCCTTCATCTGCCCTTCATCTGTCCTTCATCCGTCCTTCATCTGTCCTTCATCCGTCCTTCATCCATCCTTCATCTGTCCTTGGTCTGTCCTTGGTCTGTCCTTCATCCATCCTTCATCTGTCCCTGGTCTGTCCTTCATCCGTCCTTCATCCGTCCTTCATCTGCCCTTCATCTGTCCTTCATCCGTCCTTCATCTGTCCTTCATCCGTCCTTCATCTGTCCTTTGTCTGTCCTTTGTCCGTCTCTCCACACCCTGACTTCCACAACAGACGCACAGAGACACGCAGAGACACGGTCTCCTCACCTCCTCCTCAGGTGACCCAGACATCGATCTGATCAACCATCATGAAGGACGTCTCCGTCCCTCCATCCTCTGCCTTCAGCACAGTTGTGTCTTCTGTCGCTGAGTCTCCTTCAGTCTGGGGACCTTTGTCCTGTTCTTGTCTCACTGTTTCTCAGGCGGCAGGTTTTCAGCTCTCAGCTCTTCATTCACATTATTTCGTAGTAGAATGTTTAAAGCTGTGTATTTTCACACGTCCTCTGTATATTTGCACTGAGTGTGTCTGTCTCACACCTGCTGCCGTCTCTCAGCCTGAAGACGCTGTGTCTCCGTGAAGGACAGAGACACAGCATCAAAGCAAACAAACTCAGCAGAGTCTGCATCTGAAGGTCTGGACGGACTGATCTGATTGGACCAGGTGACGTCACCTCCACCTCTGACACAGGAAGCGTTTCCTCCGGCTGTGATCCAGCGGAGGACGGGGACAGTGCCATGAGCTGGTCTCTGTCCTCAGCCGACAGACAGTCTGCTCTGACGTGCGTTTGAGCCCTGAGTATTGTCATCACCGAGCACGATGCTGTTTGTAAAATGACTCTGCTCTGTGTGGACAGACAGGTGGAGTTAGCAGCTGTGTTGATGCAGCTTCTCTGGTCATCACCTTAATGTGGGACACTGTTGAATAAGTCAGTTCTGCTGCTGAATGTCTCTGTCCAGGTTCATGCTGTCTTCCAGTCCACAGACGTTGTGATGAAATAAAGGATTTATTAATTATTATTCTGTCATTCTTCATTGTTTGCCTCATTTTTTGCTCTTTTACATGAGCTCCCCAAAGCAGCTTCCTGTCAGCTGCTGTATGTTGATGAGATGAGAACAAAGACTGAACATGGTCGCGTCTCTGCTTTCATTTAACGATGTGGAAATAATTCACGGTTTGTTTGTGTGCTTCCAGGTTCAGTGGCCGTGCATTAATCCTAAATACAAAGTCAAGAAGAAGAATTACAAGAACTCTGGGATTGTCATTCTGAACCAGTGCAAGGTAACTGACACATTCCAGCACTTTCTTCCAACAACCAGCTCTTTTGAACCAAGCGAAATCCAGCAGCAGAAGTTGGCAGTGACAGGATGAGAGGGCTTTATTTTATCAGATCAGAGCTAAAGAACAACTGTTTCCTGAATCCACTGCCCTTCAGTCTGAATCTGTCCCTGCTCGGGGTCCTGATCCATCAGCACTGCCGTGATGTTCATCGCTACGCAGATGACACTCACCTCTACAGAGGTGTCCGTCAGTCTGTTCCTCGTTCACAACAGAAGACAAGAGTGAAATATCTCAGGAGCTTTGTACCAGACGGGCTCATGGAGATGACGACCAACAAGCTCCTGAATCAACAGCGTTTTTCAGGAGTCATCGCTCTGATGAAACTTTTTGTTGAAGCTTCATCAGTAACTCAGTCCGACGGTGTTTTCAGTCAGATTCCTACATGAACTGTGGGAAAACGTCTGAGATGCTTCATCATTTTGGCTCCGACAGAAAAAAAAGAGTCTTGATATTAACATCCTGAAATTTAAAATACTTTGTATGTTTTTCTCCAGACTGATTGTCAGACGGTTGTTTTTCATCCATCTCTCAACACAACGAGCCTGAGAACGAGACACATGCAGAGTGTTATCTAATGAGGAGTCATCAGTTCTCTGAAGGCTCATTAGGATCCAGACGCTGCGGAAAAATAACTCTGCAGATTTGATTTTACACTCAGATTCTTTTTAATGTGAAAACTGGATCTTTCCACTTCATCATTGCATCATATTTAAATGCTTCTGCCCAGATTTCAACATGACACCAAACCCTCGTTTTCCCATCAGAGATGAAGCTTGGTGTCGCTGCTGCTCCCGTGTGTCGGAGGCTGACGGCGTCTGGCTGGCAAACGGCTCCAGGAACCAATTATGTGTCTCTGAGCAGCCTGACTAACCTGACATTTCCTGGCAGACGATGCTGAGCGGCGCTCCAACGCCCAGCGAGGGGAGTCTGGGGAATCCTTCCGCCGAATGAAGCCAGATAACATTTAGCCCGACGACACTCGGCACATGAAGAGCTCCGGCTTCAAAATGACTTACGGGCCGTTTGGAACGTGCGACACAGAACGAGGCGGAACACAAACGAGCGAGCCGCTCGGCGCCACGGGCTAATTTACACTTGATAGATGAGCAGTTTGAGTGCAGGCAGTAAATGAAATGATGTTTTCAGAACGGGAGGCGAGCTCGTGTGAGATGACAGAACGAGAGCAGGTTTCCAGGTTCATCACTAACGAGCTGCAGGCAGCGATGCTCCGACCGACACACAGCGGCTCATTTCTAAAGATTCCCTCTGATCTTGTTCTGTCACAGCAGCAGGGGCCGCGCTCAGGGGGCCACGCTCAGGGGGCCACAGCCCTGGGGCCATGCTCAGGGGGCCACGCTCAGGGGGCCACACTCAGGGGGACACAGCCCCGGGGCCACACTCAGGGGGCCATGGCCCTGGGGCCACGCTCAGGGGGCCATGGGCCCCTCCATCAGTGGTGGAATGAAACTAAAAACATTTACTCACTGACATACAATATTGAGGTACTTGTACTTGAGTGTTTCCATTCAATGCTACTTTGTACTTGACGTCAGTTCACAGGGAAATATTTTCATTTTTTACTTGTTAGTAATTGTTTGTCTGGAAAATACCGCTTTGTGTCAGGCCGTTCAGAGGATGTGTGTCTGGTGAGAAATGGGTCCAGTATTTTACTTCAGTGACGACGAGGCCACAGAATCGGTGGTTGCTCACATCACGTCTCCCAGACTGAGGACCTGCTGTCTCCTGAAGGGACAAGGACGCAGACACAGGAAATGGCTCCAACGTCTCTGATTAACATCTGGATCATTTCCTCAGTATTTTCTGAGCAGGACCTCAAACAGCCAATGAGAGAGGTTGTCAATCCTGGAGTGTTGCCAGGCAACGGTAAACAAGGTAGCCCTCGAGGCTAACGTTAGCGAGCACCCTGCTGTGGACAGATGTTAAAACTGACTGAATCTCACCTTCAGTTCTCGCTGTGTGAACATTCATCCTCAACACGTCTGTTTTTTTCTGTCTGCAGATCATAAAGATGCACTCCTTCCTGGATTACATCATGGGAGGCTGTCAGATCCAGTTTACTGTGAGCACACACACACACACACACACACAGGTCCCGTGTCCTCAGTTCACAGCAGCTGCTGGGATCTGACCAGTTGAACCAGTCTGATGCTGCAGCTCTTTAACACGTGTCAACACGTACGTGACGTCGTCCACGTGCTTCAGTTCACTTCTGGTCTGAGCCGTTTGTCATACGCTCCAAGTCCAACTCGACCTGACTCGAGACCTAACTCCAGACCTGACACTCGAGTCCTGACACTCGAGACCAACTCCAGACCTGACACTCGACCTGACACTCGACCTGACACTCGAGTCCTGACACTCAAGACCTGACACTCGAGACCTAACTCCAGACCTGACACTCGACCTGACACTCGAGACCTGACACTCGAGACCTGACACTCGAGACCTAACTCCAGACCTGACACTCGACCTGACACTCGAGACCTGACACTCGACCTGACACTCGAGACCTGACACTCGAGACCTAACTCCAGACCTGACACTCGACCTGACACTCGAGTCCTGACACTCGAGACCTGACACTCGAGTCCTGACACTCGAGTCCTGACACTCGAGACCTGACACTCCAGACCTAACTCCAGACCTGACTCGAGTCCTGACACTCGACCTGACTCAAATCCTGACACTCGAGACCTGACACTCGAGTCCTGACACTCGAGACCTGACACTCGACCGGACTCAAATCCTGACACTCGAGACCTGACACTCGAGTCCTGACATTCGAGACCTGACACTCGACCTGACTCGAGTCCTGACACTCGAGACCTGACACTCGAGACCTGACACTCGACCTGACTCAAGTCCTGACACTCGAGACCTGACACTCGACCTGACTCGAGTCCTGACACTCGAGTCCTGACACTCGAGACCTGACACTCGACCTGACTCGAGTCCTGACACTCGAGTCCTGACACTCGAGACCTGACACTCAACCTCTGTGTGTGTTGACTCCGTGAGACCTGATGGACCAACACCGGCCACAGACGTTAGTCACATGATACTAAGGTTTGAAGATGAGCTGCTGTAACTGTTGTTGAAGTAAATGGACAGGAACCTGCCCAGTGCATGCTGGGATACAGCAGACAGTTTAAACTTCCTCCTTCAGTCGGTCAGATTCAGACATGGTGTCGCTCAGCGTCTTCCTCTGGATACACATGTAGACACAGAACAGCTGCGTCGAGCCGCTCGCTGAACGTTTGATCATCGGCGCCGGACAGAAACACGTTCCTCTAACCTGCGAGTCAGCGAGGAGGAAAAAAAACAAAGTGTATGTTTGGTTTATGGTCTCGAGGGTCTCAAACTCACTTCACATGTAAACGAGGGAGGAAACTTCAGCTCAGTGAGTGAAGCAGAGAAAACAGAGCGAGGTGTGTTCTCCTCCTCCTCCAATCAGCTGTCGGCTTGTTGGTTCCTTCGTCTCCAGAGGAAACTCTGCACCCAAGTCATTTCACTTCACAGTCGACTGAACGGAGGAGATGTTTCTCTCAGATGAAATTCTTTCTTCTATTTAAAGACAAGTGCTTCGTTTATGAAGCAGCAGTTTCCTCCACAGCCTGACTCCCTTAAACTCTGCTAACGTGTGTTCAGGCACAGAGTCACACAAATTCACCATTCAACACTTCAAAACATAGAAAGTGCCCGTTTTCTTATATTTACAGTTTTATAGAAACGTGTCCTGAGCTCGGGAGCTTGTGTGGACTTGGCTCCTCCTGGTCATTAAACACCGGCTGCTGGAGTCAAACCTACAACCGTCGCATTGAAACAGGAAGTTGAACAAACAAAAGATACACAACACATTAATCTGTGAAATTCGCCGAAGGTGGAATGGGCTGATGCCGACCTCTGATTGGCTGTTGTGTCTCCAGGTGGCCATCGACTTCACGGCCTCGAACGGAGATCCTCGGAACAGCTGCTCCCTGCACTACATCCACCCGTACCAGCCCAACGAGTACCTGAAGGCTCTGGTGGCCGTGGGAGAGATCTGCCAGGACTACGACAGGTGGGTGTCACAACACAGCAGCCAATCAGACGAGTGCGCTCGTTAAGCTGCTCTTAATGTCTCCTGTTCCACCACTGTGAGCAGCTGATGAGAAGAAGAAGAAGAAGCTGCTTCTGTCCTCCGTCTCTGCTTCTGGCTGCCAGACGTTAAGACCCTTCAGGCTTCACTCTCTGTCAGACACAGACTGTTGTTACATTACAGAGGTCGTATTTTATTCTCTGAGCAGAAAAACCCTGAAATTCAAACACGTCTGATTTTGAAGCTCTGAGTTTGAGTAGTTCACTCAGAACCTGAACCAAGACTGAAGAACAGTTTGTGGTTGAGCAGGACTTCTGTCCACTGTCTCAGGCCTCGGTCAGTGTTGGGACAGAATCACCTGTCAGCCTCACACACTCTCCCACAGCCAATCAGAAGGCATTCCCTTGCTTTGTGTTGCAGTGGCGTTGGTCTGAATGAGCTCGTTAACTCCTGCTGGCAGCCAATCACAGCCTTTGTTTTCCATCTTCACCCTCTGACTTCTCTGCGTGTCTTCTCTTGTCACAGTGACAAAATGTTCCCAGCGTTCGGCTTCGGAGCTCAGATCCCTCCTGACTACAAGGTAATTTACCCGCTCGGCTCGCTGTCTCTCCCAGCATGCGCTCTGTCGGGGGGGGGGGGGCTGGAGAGCGGGAGGTGGACCCTGACAGATGCTGCTGATGGTGATTACCAGCCTCCTCCTCCTCCTCCTCGTCACCCAGTGGTGCTGCTGGTTGAATTACCCCCCCCCCCTCCCCCCCTTCACTTCACTTCCCATGATGCTTTCGCATCATGTTACATGTTAAATCATCTCCATCCAATCGTCAGATACTTTTAAAACAAGCTAACATTGAGGGGTCGAAGTCAAACTTCCCAGAGAGCAGGAGTCAGCAGACGTCCTGAGACTGACCACACAACAGACAAACTGTGGCTGAAGCTCGTCCCACCTGGCTCAGTTCACTCACAGATTAGAACCTGGCCGTGAGCACCTGTCCACTCAGGTGTGTTCTGTTGCCTGACTGGGCTTTGACTGACACATCACTGACCCTTGTGCCGTCAGGTGTTGGTGAAGTGCCACCTGAAGGCAGGCGCCAGGAGCCGGCCTGACAGGACACACCTGTGGGCGCAGTACAGTGTCAGGCCAATGAGAATACTTCAGATTGTGCTCAGGTGCAGTTCTTCATCTGTCACTCACGACAGAACGTTAGAGAACAGAACTGAAGGGAAGAGGCCAAACCAGCTGAGAGGCTTGGGCTCTGTTCACACACACCAGCCACAGCGTGAGTGCTCTTCACATTCTTCAATGCTGTTAATGGTTGATCAAGTCAAAGAGGCTGAAAAGAGAAAGACAAAGTTGAATTTATATTTTCACTGATTTATTCAACAGACTTTTCTCCTTTTCAAGCAACTTAAAGAGGAAATGAATGAAAAAGTGAGGCCATTAAAATCCTCCCTGCATCTCTGAGCTCCAACAGACAGACAGACACATCCTCGTGTCCCCGTGTCCTTCAAGTCAAACACTTCTGCAGAAAAATAGAATATTTCATTTTTCTTCACATTCAGACTCAAACCAGCACTGACTGCATCTACAGACAGGTTTCATGTCTGTGCCTGTCTCCGTCCTCTGTGTCTCAGTCTGATCTGTCTCTGTGCTCTGTGTCTCAGTCTGATCTGTCTCCGTCCTCTGTGTCTCATTCTGATCTGTCTCTGTGTCTCAGTCTGATCTGTCTCCGTCCTCTGTGTCTCAGTCTGATCTGTCTCTGTGTCTCAGTCTGATCTGTCTCTGTCCTCTGTGTCTCAGTCTGATCTGTCTCCATCCTCTGTCTCTCAGTCTGATCTGTCTCTGTCCTCTGTGTCTCAGTCTGATCTGTCTCCATCCTCTGTCTCTCAGTCTGATCTGTCTCCGTCCTCCTCACTGAGTCTCACTGTTGTTCCTTCGTCACCATCAACTCACTCACTGTCGTTTATCTGGACTCAAACCCACAGTCGTGGTAGACGTCTGTCCATCACTGAGCCTGGTTCTGTTCGAGGTTTCTGCCTGTTAAAAGGAAGTTTTTCCTCGCCACTGTCGCATCAAATGCTTGCTCATGATGGGAACTGTTGGGTCTCTATATGTTGTCGGGTCTCTCGACCTGCTCTGTATGTAAAGTGCCTTGAGATAACTGTTGTGATTTGGCGCTATACAAATAAAATTGAATTGAAACACAAAGACTCACCAGGGACCAAATGTGGATTCATCCGCTGCTGAAAATAGTCCCCAACACATGAACTGTTTCCAATGAACCAATGAGCTGCAGACAGGAAGTGAGACAGCGCTGAGAGATGGACGGTTTGATCATAAGAACATTATAGAAAAACAGCAGTTACAACTGCAGGTTGTAAGGTTCCATTTGTCTTCCTTTGACACTTCCTGTACAGTCATGTGCAGCAATGACAGTGTGCGGCCTCACCTGTGGGAGACAGACAGGTGGGAGCTGTGGGTCTGCTCGGTCTAATCCGACAGAGTCCATCAGCGACTCGGAGCAGATGAAGAGAGAGAGCCAGGCTTCTGATTGTGGAGCTTTTCTTCTGTCGACGCAGAGCTCAAACAGACTTCCTGTCTCTCCTCTCCAGGTCTCCCACGACTTCGCAGTGAATTTTAACGAGGACAATCCGGAGTGTGCAGGTAGGTGCTTTCATTTCCTGCTTGCTTAAAAAAAAACATCACTCAAATATTTGACAGTGAGCCGCTGAAGTTCGGGCACACAGGAAGCTCTTTGATCTGAGGCTGATGGCGACGGCGTCTCCAGGTGACACACACCTGAGCTGGATCCGTCGGCAGGTTTTCATGTGACTTCACTGGGACTGGATGGGGGTCTGCTGAGGGCTGAGGGCTGAGGGCGTCCCCCCCGACAGACAGACAGACAGTCGTGTTGATCGCGCTGAGCTCTGATCAGCTGACCATCAGGCTGCCGTTCACTGAGCTCAGGCAGGAAGAGGAAACATCCTCCTGCCACAGCTTCACACATCATCAGCCCCGAGACCAATCACACACCGCTCATTTCAGTCGCCATGACAACTGGGACGTTTGGTGTTTTACAGATATTTGAGCCGTGCAGCTTCAACACAAACACATGCGGGCTCGAGCGGCTCTGTTTGAAAGATGTTTAAATAAAGTTGAATTGAACAGCTCATTAGCTCGTTGATCCTTGTATTTGTTGAATCTAATTTTTCATTTTAATCTCAGTCTGTTGGACGGGGTACTTCTTCCTCTTTGGACAGAAGCAGACCCTCCGTGACGTCCTGTCCTGTGTCTGTGTTTACTGGGTCAGAGAGAGAGAGACAGACTCTGTTAGCTGAAGGTCTCTCTTACTCTCGGGTGCTAAAGGTCATTGATCAGCTCAGAGAGACACTTCAACACAGACACTCTTAATTAAGACTCAGAGTCTGTGTCTGTGTCTCTCT
>JBBMOC010001011.1:0-15462 GCA_037975185.1 Centropyge bicolor | reverse complement strand
CACACACACACACACACACACACACACACACACACACACTCACACACACACTGAGCGAGGCAGAGGGAGACATTAATTGGAGTCGAGAATGAAGGAGGAAAATTCTGCATTCTGACAGAGCAGAGAGAGAATCAAGGACGGGAGCAAAAGCAGGAGCTTTGTGTGTCTTCTTCTTCTTCTTTTTTTTTTTTTTTTCATTTTCCATCCCTCACTTGGAGCGCAGAGGCTGGATGAAGTGGGAGAAAAGACGGAGGCAGTCCAACAGATTGAGAACGACAGGAGGCGAGAACAAACCTCAGAACACAGGGCTGCTGCTTTTTTTCTTTCCCTGAGAAGACAGAGGAACAAAGTGAGGGAGGACTGAGGCGGAGGTGTGTGTTTTCTCCCAACTACCCCGGCGACTCAGAGTCTTCATGCTTGCCTGAAAGGATCCTGTGTGTTTTTTGGGGGCATTAACCCTTTAAGCCGGGCGAAACTGGAGTACTCACACAGACAAGGTAGACGGCTGAATCCATTTCTCTTCTTCAGGCGACACAGTGTTAACGCTGCTGCGCTGTGTGTGTGTGTGTGTGTGTGTGTGTGTGTGTGTGTGTGTGTGTGTGTGTGTCGTGTGTCAGTGTGTGTGTGTGTGTGTGTGTGTGTGTGTCGTGTGTCAGTGTGTGTGCCTGCGTGCCTTGGGAACTGCCTCTCATTGTGTGAATTCACTGACTTAATGTAAACTCATTGACAAAAACAACACAGTCGATCAGTGTGTGTGTGTGTGTGTGTGTGTGTGTGTGTGTGTGTTAAAATAGTCCCACACTGGGGCCTCATAGTTTGACTTGGTGAGAAATTGGCAGGAGAGCGACATGGAGAGGAAGGGAGAGTGAAAAGCCTTCTTTGCGTCTGAGCCAAGCTCTGTGCATTTTATCTGCCTCTGTTTTTCCTTCATACTATCATTTTTCCTCTCTTTCCTTATTCTCNTTTTATCTCTTCCATTTCTCATATTTCTCATTCCAACACTTTTGTCTCATTTATCTCTATCTCTTTCTTGCTCTGTCCACCCCCCCCCCCCACCCCCCCATACATATCTCCCTCTATGTCTCTGTCACTCTCTCTCCACAAATACAGCACTATCCCCTAGCAACAAGGCCTCTGAGAGTGATGTGTGCTGAGATAGATTGGGTGTCTGTGATATAGGGGCCTGTGTGTGTGTGTGTGTGTGTGTGTGCGTGCGTGTGTGTGTGTGTGTGTGTGTGTGTGTGTTTGTATTTATTTTTCAAAGCCAGAAAGATGATGAAAGTCATCAGAGGGAAGGACATCACTTTGAAACAGGAATTACGGAATGAATGTGAGTCACTGAGGCTTGCCCTTGTAAGTGTGGTGAATGTGTGTGTGTGTGCGTTTGCGTGTGTGTGTGTGTGTGCTTGCATGCATCTGTAGTAATTTTCCTGATGGACTGCATTACTCTAGATGGGGCTATTACTCAGAAAATAGAAGTTTCAAGTATTCCTAAAATGCCCTGGACCACTACACATGAACACACACACACACACACACACACACAGAAACACACTGGCACAGTGATTTACTGTATAACACTATTTTTCAGCAATGAATACCTGAACAGACACAAGCATGTACAATTATTTTTCCTTGTTTTTTTCCTCCATTTATTTTACTACATCCAGGTCTTTTTCAGTTCATTCATCATCAGAGTGAAGCAGTGATGTCAGATAGATGTATTCCTGCTCTCTGAAAGATGGTGTGTGCACCAGATAGTGGGAGTTTGTACTGTGTGTGTTTTTCAGTACACCATCCCTTCTCATTAGTAATTGAAAAGGTCAATTTTAAAAACAAAATAAATCAAAATTATTTTATGCATAAAGAGTGAAATGATAACAGTCACTATTACTTCAGAGCAGTGAAGAGAAATGGCATCTTCTGCTAGAGAAAGAATTCAGTATACATGAGTATTGTGTAGGCACATTTGGTCCAAAGTATACACAGGAAATACATAATCAATTTGATATCACATCCATTAAAAATTGATTAAAGCATAGAGGAAAGTTAATTGTTCAAAATTAGTTTGCAACTATTTTTCTTATTGATCATAGTTTCATTCTTTATTGTTTTATATTTGTTAAGTCTGTCAAACAGCAAAAACATGTGAATATTGCACATGAAATTTTCAGTTGAGTGGTGAATGGATTTTAGAAATTTTTTGCCTGTTAACATTCTGTCAGTTGACTCATCAGTTAATTGACCAATCACTGTAAGTCTTTATAAATGCTTTGTTTGATTCTCCTCAGCACAAATTGTCTATAAATTAAACATTTTTTTGTTATGTTTTTGTAGTAAAGCATGTCAGTATTAGACATACTACAACAAGTGATGCTTGAAATCAAATTCCATATATAAAAGTAGTGAGTTTAGACATTTTAACATTGTTCATTTGTGGAAAAAAAAATCCTTCTTCACCTTGCTGATTTTCTATTATATACCATATTAGGATGCAAGCTCTGTCCAAGATACAAGAGACGATGATTTTTTTTTTTCACCACTTCCCACAAATGGAGATTCCAAAATAACAAAGAGAGCTGGAGGATGGGGTGTAGTTTACAGAAGACTGAGGGGAGAGGAGAGGGAGCAGAGCAGGCTGAGTGATGAGGTGCTCGCTGACTAAGTGTTTCTTATCAGAGACTGAATCCAGATGGTTTGCAAACACACCTCCTCTTCATCCTGTTCCTCTGTCTCTGTGTGACCCCCCCCCTTCTCATCTTCCTCCTCATGCCTCTTCTCCTCTTATTCCCTTCATTTCTTCACTCTTGTAATCCCTTGTTTTCCTTGAATAGCATCCAGAGTTCAGTTCTGAGAATTCACATGTGACCTTGTCAGAGTCGTTCCTCTACCACCTCAGATAAAAGCTGGCCGTGTCAACGATAATAAAGCCTTTATCCAAAAAGCTGCCCTCAGTCGATCACTGTTAGCTGAGAGTGTACGGGCTGTGTTACGTCATGGCAGAGCTGCTGTGGCCATTCTGAGGCACCATAGAAGAAGAGGAAAATCAGACGAATGTCAGGAAGCATTGAGCTGATTTAGCTGCAGTCTCTGTGAAAAGAGTGAATGAATCTGAGCTTTAATGTTGTAGTTGTCTCTAACAGTCATTCAATAATAGAAAAAACTAATATTAGCACCACTCTGTTCTGTCCCATCATGATTAATGCCAGTGTGTGTCTCACAGCCTCAACTATTCACTGCAGTTATTTCCAGTCACACTCCTAAATATAAAATATAAAATATAAAATANGTGGGGGTGTGTGTGTGTGTGTGTGTGTGTGTGTGTGTGTGTGTGTGTGTGTGTGTGTGTGTGTGTGTGTGTGTGGCTCTTTATTGTCACATTGCATTAATCAGTCCATAGAGGAAATTAAACAGAACTCCATGTCTGTTTTTATATTTTTATAGCCCTGAAACAGAGCGCCGTAATTATTTTTTATTTGAAAAGTGTGTGTGTGTATATGCCTGTCTTTCTGTGATAAAGGGAACGAGTTTGTGCATGATATGTGTGTGAGGCAAGTGTGTGTGTGTGAGTGCAGATCAAAAGCAAGCAAACAGAAAGCTGCTACTTAGCTTTTGGTGGAGCTGAGTCCATTAGAGAGGAGGGAAGTGAAAAGGGCAGTCTTAAATGAGATGTAATGGATCTGTAATGAACACTAAATGACTGGCTAATGAAAAGGCAATAGTGCAGTCGAAAATTATAACAGCGGAACAGTCCAAATGGATCATTCCCTGGAGACCTTTTTTTTAATGTGTTCTTATATATTTCTTCCCTGTCTACCTTCTCATCAAAGGTCTGCATTGTCTTTGTCACTTCTGGCCTTATTGTATGGAGCTGAGACATCTAGAATGATCTAATGTTGATCTCAAACCAAATGTGGGAGTTTATATGAAAATGGTTTTTGTCTTGTTTAAACCCTGAATGTGTGTAATTTCACTCTTTCAACCAACCATCCATGGAAAGAGCAAACAGAGAAAAAAACTTGTCTGTGAAGTCAGGTGGTGTAGTCCATCACAGGGCTGACATTAATGCCGACAAACCCTCATGCCTACACACATATAGGCCGTTCATCACCATGTTTAAACAGCCTCGTGTTTCTCGTTATAAACCTGGTCACTTGGGAAAATGTCAGCACAAACAAAATAAGACCAGTTTCCAAGCAGAAGAAAACCAGTGCTGGTAAATGGAAAAGAAGACTTGGTGTCTCTGAGGAAACGGTGCCACCAGTGACGCACTGCAGCCTTTTACTGTGAATTTACATGATATAACATCTTTGGCATCGCTGCCTGCACAGAATTTATCCATCTCTTCTGTTGGTAATAATGACATTCTCAAGCACGGTGACATCACTGAAAAGAAGTGTGAAGGCAGGACATCAACATTCAGGTGATCAGACATGTTATAAGTAAACCTGCAGGTTAGCCACACCCCTCTGGAAGAATAGGTTTTAATACATGAAGCTGTCTTTATAAACACTTCATTCGGTTCATCTCTGACCTACTGTTTATACCATTGTGCATGCACAGTTTCTTTTGTTCTCTCAGTGACAGAGTGAAAGGATACAACTCTGACCGTTCATACAAAGGAGCTAAGCTGGTCAATGCACATATTTAGTGCACTGATTAGGCTGATTGTCATCACTATCAAAGTGAATATATATATATATTTTTTTTTTTTTTTTTTAACCTTGATTTGACATTCATGCAGAGAAATGAAGCACAGATCAATCCTCCTCATCATCTGAAGTCTTTGTCGTCTCTTGTCTCAGAAGTGGCTACTTTCTGATTGGACAAATCATTTTGTGAAGATATTGCGTCAATGCTTAAAACTGTTGATGTGATGTTGTATATATATATATGATGATCCTATCAGCCAGCTCCCACTGCCAGCAGCCATATGAAGCTGTGTGTAGATACAGTGCTTCAGGTATTGATCAGGACGCTTTCAGGTGCTGATGTGTTTCCTCTGTCATTGTGTTACTTTGCAGGTTTTACAAGAGGAGACCTCGATACCAGGCAGTGACTTGAATCTGATCTACCTGAGTTCCAGAGCTGCCGGATATAAACCAGTGCTCAAGGTCACCATGACACAGTCATCCATACCATTCAATCTAATGAAGGTGAGATATGTGATATGACGTGATATTATTGAAGTTTCCAAAAGGCTCTGTGGTGTGACTCTGCAGATTCTGGAGCCGTAACTATAATAACCATTCAGTGACGTCTGTGTCTGCTGCTGTTCCTCCAGGTTCACCTGATGGTGGCAGTGGTGGGGCGCCTGTTCCAGAAGTGGTTCCCTGCCCAACCTAATCTGTCCTACACCTTCATCTGGGACAAGACAGACGCCTATGGCCAGCGAGTCTACGGACTGTCTGAGGCAGTCGGTGAGTTTGACTCACTATGTACTCTGAACCTTGTTGATACAATGCAGAAACTGCAAGAACCATGCACGTTCATCAGGTTTATCAAATAAGCTGAACTGCTTCAAGTTTTCAGTCTACAGCTGAAGATGCAGAGAGTTTCTGCTGTTAATATCAATGGAGAACTCAGTCCACTGTTGTGGGGCCAGGGCAGAAAA
The DNA here is from genome assembly GCA_037975185.1 of Centropyge bicolor. NCBI lineage: Eukaryota > Metazoa > Chordata > Actinopteri > Pomacanthidae > Centropyge > Centropyge bicolor. Next base: position 9,848 of record JBBMOC010001011.1, on the reverse strand, counting down.
CCAGCTGGTTGTTGTTGGGCAGCAGGGGGGGGCTCCTCCAGGAGAGGGAGTCAAAAGAGAAGCATGTGGAGGTTGATTGTGTCAAACGCTGCTGAAAGGTCCAGCAAGATGACAATGGAGGACAAGTAGGCTGTTCTGGCAGTGTGGAGTCACTCTGTAACAGCAGGGAGGGCTGGATTCAGCTGCCTCCCTGAATCCAAACTAGAGGGGGTCAAGAGGTCTGTTCTGGTGCAGATATACAGGAAGTAAAGAGTGAAAACAGCATGCTCGAATGTTTTGGAAGAAATGACAGAAGGAGGCAAGTCTGCAGTCATTTACATGGGAAGGGTGGAGTGTAGATTTGAGGGCAGATGCCTTTTGTTCAAAAGTATTATCACCCTAAAATCATAACATGTATCTATACATTTGACTTTGGTGCAGACCTGTTTAATAACTGTGGAATAGAGCACACTTTAAATGAAGCTCTTCTGAAGCTCATCTGATGTGGAACGCAACATTCAATTCAACTTAAAGTCTGAAGAAAAATGTGTGTACACTCAGTCAATTTGGATTCAAGACTTTGAATCCAGGATATCAGGGATGACAGTGGTCACCAAGATTATTCTTTTAGTGGAGAGTGTATTCCTTTTTTAGAAACCATCGGGTTTCTAAACACTGATGGGTGGATTTTGGCTTCAAGGACTAACTTTCTGACTAGTCGACCAGTTACTGTGAGACAGTGCAATATGGGGCAAACCTCTTTAAGACAGAGTTTGGAGGCAGCAGGAATAAACTGTCGAACAGCCCAAGATAGTTGATTATGAAGGGATGGTGCCGGATAGAGGAGCTGTGTCAAGGCAGGCCTGGAAGCAGATCTGCTGTCTGTGGTCCCTGATAGTGAATGGATGGAGAATGCATTACATTATGTCCTAACAGCAAGCACTTGACAGTGGGATCCCTGGGTCTCTGCACATATGAGAATATGAGTAATAAAGGCTGGGCAGTGTCTTTATTTCAAATTTCTTCGTTTACAAAATACTCTCTTTCCATCATCTTAGCACGAGCAGAATTAATTATGCCTCAGTGTGTCTGAGAGTGAGTTTGGGCTTTCAGGCAGAGGCCACATCACACCACTGTAAAGGAAAGGGGGGGCAGTGGATTTCTAACACAGGACCACTGGAAAACGAGATGCGCTACAGTGCTAATGCTCAGTTACATAAATCTGAGTTCTCGTCTCAGATCAGTGTTTGATTTGATGTAAACCTGCTTTAGCTCACTTCAGTCAGCTCATTACTTGCTACTGGGATGTTTTTCATATTGCTTCATATCTTTCTCTCCAAACATCCTTTCCTCCCCTTAATTATTAGTAGTAGTCTTTTTTTTACCTTCTGTCTTCACCCTGAAGATCTTTGTTTCTTCTAAATCTAATACAAGATCAATTAAGTTAAGATATTCCTTTATTAGTCCCACAACAGGGAAATATGCAACATACACACATCTGTTGTGACTGGAAACGGAAGAACTGACGAAGCATGTTTGTTTGTGTGAGCTGATTAAGCAAGTGTCCCACTCTTGATGTTGCAGTGTTGTTTTCCATAATGAAGACAGGCAGACAGGACTGTCACGCTGCACGTCTGTGTTTGTCTGTCGGTCAGAGAGTGGGCCCTCAGTGATCAGTGGCTCTTACACAAGTAGACAGATGGAGATCAGATTTGTGCTTCAGTGTGTTTTTAAACCTGTTGTCTCTTTGATTTGGTGTGATCTTACAGAGACGTACACATTTGTTCTGGTGTGAACACGAGCTCAATGAGCAGCCTCTCCCTGTGTGTCTCCAACAGTGTCTGTGGGGTTTGAGTACGAGTCGTGCCTGGACCTCATCCTGTGGGAGAAGAGAACAGCCATTTTACAAGGCTACGAGCTGGATGCTTCCAACATGGGAGGATGGACCCTGGACAAACATCACATCCTGGACCTCCAAAACGGTAGGTGTCATCACATCCTGCACTGTCATGCTGCAGCTATATGCTCTCATGATGTCCACACTGCAAGACCTTCAAATGTCAGACTGCACAAAACAATCATTGACCTATTAAAACCTATACTTTGATTCAAAGGTTATTTGAACCAGTTGACGTTTAGTCGACTTTCATTTTCTACTGAAATGTGGAAAAGTTGAAGAATAATACTTGTTCTCTCTCTCACACACTCTCTCTCTCTCTTTCTGTGTGGCCACATCATTAACTTGTTCATCATATGTCCAACAATAAGAGGACGAAGCTGATGGCTGTTTAACAGTAATGTAATCTGCTCAGTTGTCAACATGCTTGTTGTGGTGACAGCGTTGGTTGATGGAGCAGAGGAAAAGACTTCAGGAACATATGTACAGTGTGTGTTTGTGTGTCGGCCTCTTGGGTTCGTTCCAGCTGCCCAGTGGTATTTCTGCTGGCCTGTCATCTCTCTCTCTCTCCTCCTTCACACACATGCATAGTTTTGCTTTCTCATCTTGCAGACAGTCATGTCAGACCTTCATCCACCTCTCCTTCCTTCTTCCTCCCGTCATCTCTGCTCTGTTTGCTTGCTGGTTTTTTTTTAGTGTGTATTTTCATCTTATCTTCATTTATTACATTTTTAATTATCTTTCTTTCATTGAATTTACAATCACAAGTCCCTCCTCTGCTTCTTTAAAATCTTGAGCAGAAAAATGTCATTTCACTTCTTGAAGACTTCTTATCAAGCTTGTGACATGATGCTGCTGAATTTACAAACCATATCTTGACAGTGCTGCCACCCAACAACAAGAAAAAATACATTTCCAGGATCGTTAACATGGTAGAAACGTGTAGCATTTATAGCTGCTGTGATCATTTTAGATAATGCAACTAAAGATTATATATTCCAGCTGGAAGCTACATCCAATTACATTTAAATTAGTATTATGAATATTTCAGATAAGATAAACCTTTATTCATCCCAGAGTGGGGAATTTCACAGTTTTATTAAAATGTTTTAAAAACAACTCTGAGAATGGAAGTGCCACCACAGCATCCCACTGAAACCAAACATACACACACAGCTTTCTGTGGCTCAGAACTGTGGGAAATGAATGGGTTCACTGATGTTATAATGCTGCTCTGCTCATCCTCCCTCCCTCCCTCGCTGTCCTCTATCTGTCACCCCATCCATCACATCGCCACGCACCCCCCTCTCCCCGCAGTCCTCATGGGCTTTCAGCACCTTGTCTCCCCATTCACTGTGTGTGTGTGTGTGTGTCAGTGTGTGTGTGTGTGTGTGTGTGTGTGTGTGTGTGTGTGTGTGTGTGTCAGTGTGTGTGTGTGTGTGTCAGTGTGTGTGTGTGTGTGTGTGTGTGTGTGTCAGTGTGTGTGTGTGTGTGTGTCAGTGTCTGTGTGTGTGTGTGTCAGTGTGTGTCAGTGTGTGTGTGTGTGTGTCAGTGTGTGTGTGTCAGTGTGTGTGTCTGTGTGTGTGTGTGTGTGTGTGTGTGTGTGTGTGTGTGTGTGTGTCGGTGTGTGTGCATTTAAGATGCAGGTGTGATTTTTGATCTTCTGTTTATATGCGTACTGGGCTCTGTGGCTATGTGGTATGGTATGTTATGTCTTGAAGGGACAGTCCTGTGATGACCAATGTGTGTTTGTCGTTTTGAGACTGAAACACATCATATGGACGTAGAGTGATCTTATCTGTGTTTGGGTTTGAGAGCGAGAGAGAGACCATCAGACACTTCTGGAAATGAGCTAATTAACTGCACCTTGATTACCTGTTACAGTACTATCAAAGCCCCTCACAGGTGATCAACAGTGTGGATCAGAAGAGACAGAAATCTTACATTTACATAGTGAAAATAATAGAATGAAAACTGGAAAATGTGCAAAATGTAAACTTCAAAATTCATAATCTACTTTATCTAATTTCAAGTATCTGAGTATTTGTCCTGAACCCTTTACAACTTCATGATCATTAAAACATGATTAGACTGAGCACAGTCCACCAGGTCCCCCAGTAATACATGGGATTAGATTAGAGGACGAAATAAATCAAATTATTGAAAAAAAACACACATTCTGTGTAATGTTCTAGTATAAAGTATAAAGATATTTAGTACAGGCATCACACACGTTAACACTCCTGTCTCTCTCCCTTATAGAAACTATCAATCTGTGGTTTGGACGATGAGTCAGAACGTTTTTCTTTTCATTCACAAAATAATATGAATAGCTGCATCTTTTACAGGTGTTTATAGGTTACTGTTGTAATGAGGAAACACATGTTGTTTTTGGACGTGCTGATTTTTACTGATCTACATAAACAATTAATGAATCTGCTTACTCAAATATTTTAGAATGAATTATCCTTGAGAATAACTTTGTTTTTTTCTTAAGCAAAACCCACATGAAGAATGCAGGAGGGAGGAGAAGAGGCACACACAGGCCGACACACACACACAGGCCGACACACACACACACACACACACACACACACACACACACACACACACACACACACACACACACACACAGGCCCACACACACAGGCCCACACACACACACACACACACACACACACACACACACACACACACACACACACCTGGTGCTGTGTGGAGTCTGGAGCAGTGCTGAACAGCTCAGATAAGAATGGATGAAAGAGAAGGTTTGAGGGCAGAGGCTTGATGATCTGCTTCCTTCTGTGTGCTTTGTGAGGAGGTTTTCCATCCGTGTGTGTGTGTGATTCCATCCATGTGTAGTGTGTGAGCTGTCTGTGTGTTCACACATCTGTGTGTGTGTGTGTGTGATTCCATCCATGTGTAGTGTGTGAGCGGTCTGTGTGTTCACACATCTGTGTGTGTGTGTGTGTGTGTGATTCCATCCATGTGTGTGTGTGATTCCATCCATGTGTAGTGTGTGAGCGGTCTGTGTGTTCACACATCTGTGTGTGTGTAGAGAGTGTACCTGCAGTCTATTCTTCAGACAGTGAGCAGCTCAGCCACAGTCCGGCTGCCTCAGTGTTCTGCTTTAAAGAACGGGAGCAACTGTTGCCTTTTTCCTACAGTTCTACAATTTTATTTAGCAGGCGCTTTTATCCAAAGCGACGCACATTGACACACTGTTGGAACAGCCAGCGGGGGTAATTTGAGCTTCAGTATCTCGCCCAAGTTCAAGCTCTATCTCCTGACATCGATTCAATGTCACTGATCTTTGAACAACTTCATGTTTTACATCAAACCTAAATGTAAGTGTTTGGACTGAGCTGAGGTTTGTTTCATTTCAAATCCACTGTGGTGGAGCACAGAGCTGAAATACTGTCCACATATTTATGGACCTGCCTGTAATTGAATTGAATAGAATGAATGAAAAAGCTCAGGCCAGCAGCCAGCTGCCATTCACAGAGACCTTTCCCTTAATTATTCATTATATAACTCACCTGTTTTAAAGTCATGAATACAGTAGAGAATACTGTTTAGATCAGACTGAGAAAGAGGATCAGTGGATGTTTTCTTCTCACCAGCCTCTCCTGGCCTCTGTATAACCCAGTGTAGAGTGAGCCTGCTGCTGCCTGTTTGTTTGTCTCACTGCTCTGGTTTCTGATGATGGACACAGTGTGTTTAAGTGAGGCTTCCACAGAAGATGTGATGGTAAAACAAACAGTGTTATCAGTCTGACCTGGTTGTCAGTGTGTCAGGACCCTAAGTAGATGTTTTAAGAATGGACGCACCCAGGTGTTGAGATTGAGAGTTTTCAAATCAAGGTCAAATACACAGAGACACACACACAGGAAGCTGCGTGAGAAAGCCTTACTGCACTCCCTTTAAACACAGCTGGAGAATTGGATGTTCACCTCCCTCTCTACACCGCTATGCTCTCTCTCTCTCTCTCTCTCTCTCTCCCTCAATCTCTCTCTCTCTCTCTCTGTCTCTCTCTCTCCCTGTCTCTCTCTCTCTCTCTGTCTCTCTCTTTCACTCTGTCTCCCTCTGTCTCTCAATTTCAATTTTTCAATTTAAATGAGCTTTATTGGCATGACAGTTGGTTAACAATATTGCCAAAGCTATTACAAGTGTATAAACAATGGATAATAAATGACAACAATTCAGAACAAGAACATTAGAAATATTACTATAACAACTAAAGAAACTATGTACAACTATGATAACATATTATTAAGAACAAAAGATTAGAATTTTTAATACAACAACTATTACTAACAACTAAAGACAAAGAGAAAATTAATATAAAATAAAAGTCAGGTGTTGGTGTGTCATGTGTCATGTGTCAGGTGTTGTGCTGGTTGTCCCTCAGGCTGTGACACAGGCCAACATATCTTGCTGCTGCTGAGCTGCTGACTCTGTTCTCTCCCAGGATGTGCTGCATTTTGCTTTGATCGGGGAGAGAATCAAAGTCAGGGATTTTGTGTTTCAGCTGTGAGAAGAACTGCGCTCTGACGTGCTGGTACCTGCTGCAGTGGAGCAGGAAGTGTGTCTCTGTCTCCACCTGTCTGTGTGGACAGAGCTGACAGAGCCGGTCCTCCCGGGGCAGCCAGCTCTGCCTGTGTCGGCCCTGCTCCACGGCCAGGCTGTGGCCGCTCAGTCTGTACATGGTCAGGGTCTTTCTCAGCCTCTCGTCGGTCACGGTGCTGAGATACTCTGCTGCCCTGTACTGTCTGTTTAGAGCCAGATAACACTGCAGTTTGCTTTGGGTTTTTGTGGCGGATGTCCAATAGTTAATGTAGTTTTCTTTTTGTCTCTCGATCATTTGCTGTGTGCAGATTGTGTGAGGGCTGTTCTGAGCTCCTGTGTCGGAGGAGCTGAGCCTCCGGAGGAGTTGGCTGAGGGGGCTCCTCTCCAGGTTCTCCTCCTGGCACTGCAGAGCTTTGTAGTGGTAGGAGTTGGGGTCGCTTGTTTTCAGGTGTTTGTAAAATTTGATGGCTCTTTTCTGAATTCGAATCAAAAGGGGGAACTGGCCCAGCTCAGCTCGGCAGCCGTTGTTGGGGGTGCTCCTGTGCACTCTGAGGATGCTCCTGCACATCTCTGTGTGGAGGACTTCCATGGGCTGTTTGTCCCATTTTTCAAACTCTTGATTGGCAAGAGGACCCCATACCTCACTACCATAGAGCATGATTGGTTCAATGACAGATTTGAATATTTTGAGCCAGATTCTAATTGGTAAATTGATGTTTGAGGATTTCTTTATGGCATAGAAAGCCCTTCTTCCCCTCTCCCTCAGATCATTCACAGCCAGGTCAAAGTTTCCTGTGGACGTGATGTGTAGTCCTAAGTATGTGTAGTGGTGTGTGTGCTCCACCTCCTGAGAGCCCAGGAAAAACCTGGTGGGGTTTCCCTGACCCCTGGGTCGTTTCTGGAAAATCATAATTTTGGTTTTGTCCAGGTTGACTGTCAGGGCCCAGGTCTGACAGAAGGTTTGCAGATGATCCAGCTGCTGTTGTAGTGCTTCTCTTGATGGGGCCAACAGTATGAGGTCATCTGCAAACAGTAGGCATTTAATCTGTGTGTCAGACAGGGTGAGACCAGGGATGCCAGATAGGTCCAGGGATTCAGCCAATTCATTGATATAGATGTTGAAGAGGGTGGGGCTGAGACTGCAGCCCTGTTTCACCCCTCTGCTCTGGGGGAAGAAGTCTGTCTCCATGTGGGAGATTTTTACAGCACATTTCATATGTGTGTACATATTTTTGATGATGTCATAGACTTTTCCCCCTATACCTTTCTCAATTAACTTTAGGAACAGACCATCATGCCAGATTGAGTCAAATGCTTTTCTGATGTCCACAAAACAAGAGAAGATTTTCCTCTTCTCTTGGTGGACGTGTTTGTTGATGAGGGTGTGAAGGGTGTAGATATGGTCTGTGGTTCTATGTTTGGGTGTGAATCCTATCTGACTTTTGCTCAGGACATCGTGTTCTCTGAGGAAGTTCTGCAGTCGCTTGTTTATGATGCTGCAGAACAACTTTCCCAGGTTGCTGCTGACACAGATGCCTCGGTAATTGTTTGGGTCTAATTTGTTTCCACTCTTAAAGATTGGAGTGATGATGCCGTGGCTCCAGGGGTCAGGGAAATGCCCCACACTCAGAACAAGGTTGAATAATTTCAGGATGGCCGTGTTAAATTTATGGTCGTTACTTTTGAGCATTTCATTTAAGATGCCGTCAGGACCGGCGGCTTTCTTTGGCTGCAGAGCTTGGATTTTAGCCAGTAGCTCTGCTTCAGTAATTTGGTAGTCTAGGGGGTTCTGATTGTCTTTAATGACAGATTCTAAAATTTGTAATTTATTGAGAAGAATGTTTTGGGCCGAATTCAGGGGAGAGGCAGTGTACAGATTTTCAAAGTGTTTTTTCCAAATGTCACCATTTTGAAGAGCCAGTTCTTCTTTCTGAGGTTTGCTGAAGAAGCGCCATTTCTCCCAGAACTCATTGGAGTCAATGGACTCTTCAATCATTTGTAACTGATGCCTCTCACACTGATCTCGCTTAGCTCTGAGTGTTTTCTTGTAGACTCTCAGTGTTTGCCAGTACTGGAGGCGGAGCTCAGGGTTGTCTGGTTGTCTGTGTTTTTGATTTGACATGTTTCTGAGAGTTCTCCTCAGCTGTTTGCATTCTGTGTCAAACCACTGGTGATCGGTCGGGTCTTTTGCTCTGTGGTGTTGGGGCTTGTTCAGACTGGATAAGTCTGCTACATGGTCGAACAGGTTGTACATGTCCTGTACAGCCTGTCTGAGGCCGTCTGGACTGAGGCTGTATGAGGTGGAAAGAAAGTGATTTAAATGGGACTGAAAGATTGGATTTCTGATTGCTGTCTGGTATTTGTCTTGGCTTTTGTTTGTCCATTTATAAGGTTGTTTTCTGTAGGTCAGTTTGCAGGGTTCTACTGTCTGAGGATCGTTCGCTGTCGTTTTAATGTAGAGAGTGATTTTACTATGGTCTGATAGGGGGGTTAGGGGGCTGACTGTGAATGCTCTCAGGCAGAAGGGGTCCAGGTCAGTGATGCCATAGTCCACTGTGCTGTTGCCAAGAGGAGAGCCACAAGTGTAAAGACCAAATGAGTCCCCTCGAAGCCGACCGTTGACCATGTACAGACCCAGGGTCCTGCAGAGCTGCAGCAGTTGTTGTCCACTTTTATTGACGTGTTTGTCAAAGTTATTTCTGTGTGAGTGTGGAGGGAGGGGGATGTTAATTTGATTGGGTATATGCCTGTCTCCCTGCGTGTTGATGAAGTCTGGTTCTGTACCAGTCCTGGCATTCAGGTCTCCACAGATTAGTACCCTTCCCTGGGCCTGGAAGTTACCAATCTCCTCTTCGAGGATGGAGAAACTGTCTTCATTAAAGTAAGGGGACTGTGATGGGGGGATATATGCTGCACAGAGGAATAGATCTTGGTCTGTGGCGATAATGTCTTTTTTGATTTTGAGCCAAATTGATAATTCTCCTTTTTTGATTAATTCAATGTGTTGTGCGAGGTTTGCCTTATACCAGATCAGCATTCCTCCTGAGGCCCTTCCATGTGTTATTCCTTTTAGTTTGGTGGACGGGGACATTATTTCTATGTAGCCTGAGGGACAACCAGTGGAGACATCTCCTCTGCACCAAGTCTCCTGTAATATAAATATATCTCTGTCTTTTAATTCTCTAATGAAGTCTGAGGTTCTGCTCTTAAGACCAAGAGCAGAAGATCTCAGGCCTTGAATGTTCAAGCAGGAAATAGTAAAAGATTTTATAATATTTAAAGCTCAAAATGTTGCATCTGGCAATGAAGATGAGATAAACTACAAGGAAAATGATTTTAGAGAACATAGTATAAAAGGTAGCAATCCAATAACTGATATATAAAATAATCACTTATGTACAAT